>JAIPRL010001230.1:0-73381 GCA_025469235.1 Pemphigus obesinymphae
GCGGCTCCACGGCGGTGACAGTTTTTTGTAATCCCCCTCCTCTCCCCGTTGTTTGTATATTTTATAGCTCATTTGATTCAGAATTTATATACGTAAATCCATCAACTATAATAATAAATTACGTGATCACGATCGATCTTGTGTACCTATTTTAATGAAGGGTTACCCATCCAAATCTTCCGTGTGCGTGCGATCCGTGTAGACTGCCTTAGGGAAAGTGCACGGCGCCAACATTTGAGCTATCAACTGATATCAATGACTTTCCTTGATCATGATACAGTACAAAAAGGGGGCAAATTCAAATTGATGCCAGGCGCGAACATGTCTAATAACGACTGTTTTATTTTCTTCCAACTCTCCGTCTCTCTATAACGGGTCGCATTAAATGCCCTTCCGACTAATTTGGTGGCTGCTATCATTTTTACGAGCAACAGTACCTGGGCTTCCATTGTCATACTGACCACAGACTCACATGTTAAAATAAACGGATGTATATCCGTATTCCCCGAATATTTGGGTATTAAGTGTAAGGCCTCGGTCAAATTTAACGTCATTTTTATTTCTGTACTTATCTGAGTTTCAGATTTTGTTTTTCTATGTTTCTTTTCTACGATCAATTCCGTATGTTTTGTTCCCGGTTGACTTCGCGTCTTTATTCTATCACTAGTAGAACTCGAACTACCCTCTATCTCTATCGGTTCAATAATTTCGTACAATTTATTACCACTTTTAACCCACTCACTCATAAATTCTCTTTTGACTTCTTTAGATACCTTTTCTCTATTTTCCCGACTCTTGCCAATTTGCTCAGTATAGGTACCTATCTGGTTCGACTACCTTATTATCTAGATCTCCACTCTCTTTACTACTCATATATATTCAAATCAAAAAATCGTCCCGCACCTGCGAGGATATACTCAAAAAAATCAACTTAAAAATTCATATATAGGTCAGAGGATCGCTTAATTACGTCGTGCCTTGTATAATTAAAATATTATCAAAATTATCTCCTATATAAAAATCAAATCTTCCCGCACCTGCGAGGATATACTCAAAAAATCAACTTCAAAAATTTCATACATAGGTCAGAGGATCGCTTAATTACGTCATGCCTTGTATAATAAAAATATTATCAAAATTATCTCTTATATAAAAATCAAATCTTCCCGCACCTGCGAGGATATACTAAAAAATCAACTTCAAAAAATTCATACATAGGTCAGAGGATCGCTTAATTACGTCGTGCTTTGTATAATAAAAATATTATCAAAATTATCTCTTATATAAAAATCAAATCTTCCCGCACCTGCGAGGATATACTCAAAAAATCAACTTAAAAATTCATACATAGGTCAGAGGATCGCTTAATTACGTCGTGCCTTGTATAATAAAAATTATATTCATCAGAATTATTAAAAAAATCAAAACTTCCCGCACCTGCGAGGATATACTCAAAATTCACTTAAATTCTATACATAGGTCAGAGGTTCATATGACATGCCTTGTATAATAAAAATTATATTCATCAAAATTATCAAAAAATCAAAACTTCCCGCACCTGCGAGGATATACTCAAAATGCACTTAAATTCTATACATAGGTCAGAGGTTCATATGACATGCCTTGTATAATAAAAATTATATTCATCAAAATTATCAAAAAATCAAAACTTCCCGCACCTGCGAGGATATACTCAAAAATTCACTTTAAAATATCTCTTGCTATAAAAATCCTCAATTCTCTTTATTCAAATATATTTTTATTCTCAATTATCAACTCAATTATTTTATCTAATAAATTTTATTTATTTCGGAACTTCTCTTAAATTATCCTTGCCCTAAGTAAGCAATTTCTATAATAATAAGTTATTTATTTAATTTCAGAATTTCCTAATTAATACAACACGTCTGCTAACTAGCAAGTTATACCGATGTTTTCTTAATTAGTCGCGAAATTCTTATAAAAAAAATAACCCTGCCCCAGTTAGGCAATTATTATTATAGTGGGTTCAATATTATGTTCTCAAAATTCATATATTATTCAAATTATTACCCAAATTATTTCTGATAAGTATTTTTTTTTTTTTTTTTTGTTAATATAATTTCTTTTTTTTTTTAATTTATTTATATTTTTTCATATAATTATTTTATTTTGATTGTCTATAATATTATTTCATCATAAAAATTATTACTTATCTATTTATTTTTGTAATTATTAAAAATTTTTATTTTTTTTATTTTATTTATTTATTAAATTTTTTAATTCTCCATTATAATCTTTTCACGGTTCGTACTTCGTAATTATTTATTTATTCGTATGTAATTATTAACTTATTAATTTATAAATTTATTTAGTAACCAAAACTATACGATGGGCGAAAACAAATGTTATTTTAACCCAAAGGAGACGACCCTTATTAAAATTTATTTGAACATGAAGGAAAAATAACTCCAACTACGCATGCTCAAAAAAAAATATATATTTTTGCTCACAAAGCCATTGTTGGTGATGGTGTTGATGATGATCGTGATGATGGTATTGATCTGGATACCCCGTTATTCCCTCACGTTGCTCTGCTCGATTTCCTAGGTTCCTCGGCGTGAACGATGTCCTGCTTGTGGTCCGTTTATCCCTCGAAGTTGCTACAGATTTCTCTACACGGTGACTCCAACTCGGAGCTGCCTTCAATTGATCAACCCACTTGTCTCCGTTGTTGACTGGAAATCCTACCGACTGCGCCAATTTCTATGTTGCAGTTCGTTCGAGGTCGAGGTTTAGGAAAACTCGTCAGAGATAGTTTTGAATAAAATAAATAAATTTTCAATACTTGATTGTTAGTAATTGATATTAATTTATTAGCACATTAACCAGATATTAAACACATTTAAATTGAAAATATTACAAGTCCAAAAATCTTAAGTACAAAGAATACACCACATTCACTCGGGAGGTCACGGATATGCGTCGAGTGCCTGGGCCGTCTGAAATTAATCCGTGTTGGACTTACTTATATAACCTTCCTCAATGAGAACCGGTGTAGACCCCCAAAGTCCATTAAATTAATAGGTTGGGGCGAAATCTCGAAAACGCACGTACTCACGTTTTCGAATAATCGTTGTTTTGGATACTGTCGACCCCCTTTTATGGTCATTTACGCTCTTCGAGGGCTGGGCCCATATGCTAGTTTATGGTCATACGTGACTTTGTTCGCTCGGAAATTCTAAGTATTTGTTTATCGGTGGTTTGACTTATTATTTAAAAACATATTTTTCGTACATTTTACTTCTCCGTAACAATACCTATATCCATGACCAGGCCCCGAAAATGCTCGTGCCGGCACTGGACAAGCTAACGTTAAGTCAAATAAGTTAAGTTTATTCGTAGCGGGGCCTAAAATTATATGCACTATAGCACAATTTGTGTAGTACAAAAAACAGTGTGTAAGGGTAATTGGGGTAGTTAACGAGTCGAGTAATTTTAAAGTTGACGAATTGGTTAGGAACAACATATTATATTTTGGTTTTGGGGTTAATCGGATAAAAATTGGCGGTTTTATTATCATATTTCAACAAAAACTAGTTTTGATACAAAAATGTTCACCATCTTACGTACCTAAGAATTTCTAAAATATCAGAAATAAAGTATATTTGTTTTTAAATATTATTGATTCAATTTCATGCTTTAAAAAATGCAAACTAAATGTTTGTTTACTTATATAATATATAATATATATATATATATACATACTCGTATATGTAATCACTAATCAATAATTATTTCTAACTAATATTTATAAAAATGTTTACCCATTTTTGGGTTAACAGTGGCGCACATTCGTTTTCTGCAAGGGGTGTCAGCACACTTTTACAAGATACCCACCACCTATTAAATGTACCCAAACCATTTTTGTAATCAATTTTGTTACTTAAATAACGTTCATAATAAATTATTGTATATTTTTTCAACAAAATATTGGAATAATATTAGTCTACCATCCACCACCTATTATTATAGGGGTGTCGACTGACACCTTTGTACCCCTCTGTGGCTCTGTGTGCGCCACTGGTTATTAATAGCAATTTAATTTATTTAAATAAATAATAAATAAAAATTAAGTCATTTAATTCATAACAGGTACTAAATAAGATTTTTGACATTTTTTTTTTTAATACAAGTATGTTTTTCTTGATTAGAAAAATAATGGTAAAGTCAGAATTTGGCGGTCGGGCTTGGTTTTAAAGTTGTGGAAAGTTCCACTATATGTACGTTTGACAATGTTTTTCTGCTGTTTGATTTCAATTCTTCATTAATTTCCTGATTTATAGCAGTCAGATATTTCGCATGTACTTTTATGTCATTAATTCTTTGAGGGTATTTTATGTACTCTACCTTTTTGTTTTGGATAAAATCTTCCCTGTTACTGTTTAAATATTGTGTGACTTTAGGTATATGGAACGAAGGTATAAAATCTTTTGTGGTATTGCGACTATTTGTAAATTTTTCAAGAATTGTGTTTTTTGTAATTGCTTTACAATTGGAATCCATTATTAGTATTCCTGTTTTATTTATTGTTATAGTTTTTACTTGCTCCTTGCAGCTTATAATTACTTCCAAAGGTTCGTGTGTGCATAAAGCCATTTATTATTTATTAACTAGTGCCAGATATCTTGAAATAATGACACTTTTTATTCCCGCAACTAATCAGAACATTATTTTCTTTTAAAATCGTTTTGAACTCATAACTTTGTATGTTCACATTTAATAACGATTTGTATTGAAAAGCATATCCGACTTAATTTTTTTACATTTATTGATTTGATTTTGTGTTAAAAAAATGTACAATTGCTTATTTTTTTCTTCTATCAAATAATCTTGTGACGATTGTATAAAGATAAATTTGCTTTTGTTAATTTGTACTGATACACTAATTATGTTATATAAGTTTAAATTTTCTATTAATGGAATATTGATCGAGTATATAATTAAGTGATTTACGTAAAAAATATTTAATTCTGTAATTTTCAAAAGATCAAAGTAGTTTTTAATATCGATATCTAATTGTAAATTTAAATTTGGTGATAAATTCGATTTCACATCTTTAAGTTGTTCCATAAGTTCATTCAGTAGCGTATTTTCAATTTTTATCAGGGGGAGGAGGGTTAGTCCTTATAATTCGGATAAAAAAACAGAATTGATTGTTTCGGTACTACAATTTACCCACGGGCAATAATAATTAATAGTTTATTCGTAAAAGCCTAAAAAAGGTCCTAAAAAGAAATTACACATTTTGATGATTTTTTTTTGTTTCTGGGGGATGGGGTCAGAACCCGGGAAAACTCCCCCGTAAATATCCTATTGAGTTCATTTGGTTTTAAAATTTGAGTCTATTGTCCCCTATGGACCATTATTATTGTATTTACTAAAACTGATGTTTCTTTTGAATATTGAGTCGGTATTCTGCAAATGTGGAATAAATTTTCTAAAAAATTACATAATCCTAAGAAACTGCGAGTTTGTTTGATTGTTTGAGGTGTTGGAAACTTTTTAATGGCCTTTAAAACTTTAAATATTTATAAATATAATTAGTTACTAGTTACGAAATTATTGTGTAAAACTTATTGACTATTTTAGTTGAAAAAGTTTTTTTTTCTAAATCCCAAAATGTTTATATAGTTCATCCATTTAAATCTATATCTATATATACAAATTCAAACTGACTGATTGACTCATCAATATATCCAACCCAAACTACTGGTGGCCATAGAATCTGAAGTTTCCAGAGAATATTCCTTTAATGACCTAAACGCCTATTAAGATATGATTTTTTGAAATTCAACCTTTGTCGCATGTAACTATTTGATAGTTTTTGTCAAAAAATCAGCATTTGGTCATGTAAAACTATTCGATAATTTATGATGACTATAGAATACTGTGCAATATTGCCCATCACAAGTATGCAAGTATGTATCGATTGGAACAAGTTTTTTATCGAAAATTTGTTTACAATTAATAAAAATAAACATTATTGTATAACTACTAGCTACTTCATTCCATTTAAAATCTAAAATCGAAAATAATAAATACATTTTCTGCACATGTAGGTACGACACTAGAGAAGAATGAGCAGAATTTAAATACAGAATATCTTTACTCTGATCTCTGATAGAGAGTACATCACATACAGACATACAAATTTAAGCAGAACGGCACTCATTTTTAAAATCCAAGAAATTGACCCGATTTTAAATTTCATTAAACAACAAACTAATATAAAAAAATAAATACTTTTATTGAATATAAGTTTTTTAATTCTATGAACTTAAATTTTGCTTAATATTATTAATGTAAGAATACTGTTGCATATCTTTTGCAGCTTGCTGAGCACTACAAAATATCTGACAGTTTAAAGAGTTGCACTTCAACTCAAAATTTCTCCCACAGCAAGATCGGCAGATCTGATTAAATAAAAACATTATTTTATTAATATGTTTATGGGTTATATTTATTTTATTTTTTACCGTTTCTATATCATGTTGTTTTTTAGTCCACTTTGATAACAAATTATTGATATGTGTTATTAAATACTGAGGATTGTTTTGACACTGTTCACAGAAACCATGCTGTGATAATTTATTACACAAAATACAATTTTGAGAGAAAAAATATTGAGATAGTGTTTGCTTTCGTTTAGTTGTTGTGTTGATATCAGGAAAGTGAAAATTATATCTACGGGGTAATTCTGAATACCTAAAATGTAAATGAACATAAATTAGATCATTTAAAATAACATTTACAATATATTATATTATCACCATTTATTAATGTCAACATTGAGCAAAGAAAAACATCGCTGAAGCGGTGGTATTATTGCTCTAGTGATATAGTATTCTGCATTAATCCGAGCAGATTTGTCAGAAATAAAATGTCTTGGTGATCGTACAAGTTTTATTAACTGTAAACCTTTTGGCCCAGCAACAATAAGATATGGTACTCTTTCATTTACTCGTGGTTCAGCGCGTCTATCTATGGCAGTCCACTGTCTTTAATAAACCAAAATTGTATTTAATTTTATAAACTTAAATATAATATATACAAAATATATATTTATATATTTACTTAGCCAGTTCCAAAGCCGGTACACATGAACCTGGTCTATACCTATTTCGTCCTTTATATTCTTTAGCAAAGAGAAAATCTTGTATATTTACATTACCTTTTAAAATCTTTTTGAATTGTTTATCAATATAATTTTTCACTGCGGCAATATCTTTAGTTCCAAATAAAATATTTAAACTTTTTTCTAAAATCTACAGGAATGAAAAGTATAACTATGAGCTAGTAATTTTCAAATAATTGTATTTTACACATGAATATTGCAAAAAAAAAAAACAACTTAAAAGTACCTTTGAAACTGCAGGACAACCATCACGACGCACAGTTTCAATACCTTTAGCTTCGTACTTGGGTTTTTTTTGCTCAATATTTTCATACATGTATCCACAATATCTTTTTTTTGTCTACATTTTATAATATTAAATATAAAACCTATTTTTCTAGTTAGTATAAGCACATTAAAACCAAACTTACTTGCAAAATACAAGGAAGATAAACTTTTTCAAATTTCAATTTTATAGGTAAAGGGTTATCTTTAGTAACAATATCAGCCATTTCATTACCAATTTTAAATGCATCTTCTTTAGATCGACCTTTTAATAACACAAAAATAGAATCAGTATCACCATAAATAACTTTAGCATTCCATCTTTTTGTAGACTGTATTAAAGTTATCGCTCTTTCTAAAGTTTCTCGTCCTTTGCTTACTACACTATCACCAACCTAAACATCAAAATTAATTGTCAATTCCATAATATTTCAAATAATTTTTAAACATACCTCAATGCAAGGCATTCTTCCAGAAAAATTAGCTGAAGTATAACCATATGTTACATTTGCAATTAATTTTAGACCCAGTTGTTGAGCATTTAATATCTTATAAAGATGTTTATTATTTTTTTGTTCTTTCATCAAATTTTTTACCTAAATACAATATTGAAGTAAAAATAAATAAATATACAATACATGTAAATTATTACCATTAATTAGTATTTACCATTATTCTTGTGTCTAATATTTCTTGTAACATGGATGGCAATATTCCCTTGCAAATGTTTTTCTTAACAAATGCTACTCCCGAAGGAGAAATTGTTATATCATTAATTAATTTGAGTAAATGTTGAAAAGGTACATTTAATTTAGTACATCCAAATTTAAATTCTTCTGTTCTATTAATAAGGAATAATAACAACAACAATAATAATTATTAAAAATCATTTAATTTTTAAGAGACAATATTTATAAATAATCACAGTACAAGCAATTATGAATTTAACTACTAAATTAACATTTTAAATTATGAGTGGAGTGAGGAAGCTATTTTTTTTTTAATAATTTTTTTTTTTCAATATTATTTAACTTTTTAAATTATTATGTATAGATCAGTCATACATTTATAAAAAAATGTTTGATAGTAAAGCTGGTTTCACATGTAACGGTTTAAAATCGCCTTGATGTTATGTTTTCATACTATACAATTTAAACGCACCCATTTTTCAAACCCGTCCAAAATAAAGTGAAGCATTATTATTTTTCAATTGTATAAACACCGTGATTTGCTTGGAATGCTCTTTGTGTATTTTATGCACTACATATAAAACAACAATTGAAATTTAAAAAAAGAACAAGACGATATTGAGTGCATCCATTAAACACAAAAAGACCAATTTCATGTACATTTTTTAAAATAAATAATTATAGTTTACTGTTTATACATTAGTATGATAAATAAATAAAAATATGTTAAAATAATATATCTATACTTTATATCTAATATATTTATTAGTAAATACTAATTAACATAGGTTAATTACATATTGGTAAATATCTTAAAAAGCAAATGTCGATTAACTGTAAATTTACTATAAGCAGTGGCGCATCACAAGAACTATTTTTAAGGCCTATATATATTTTTTTAGTATGTAATACATAAAACCTCTCACTAGTATATTTAAATATTAAAGTATAACAAGTATATAAAAAAGTAATGTCTAAAAAAGTGTGAAACCAATAAACATAAAAATATATCTAAAAAATATAATACTTTATAGTTTTTTTCTTTAGAAGTTTATAAAGAACATATTATTTATATTTATTATATAGTATGTATATCATTCACTTAAAATGTGTGTGTGTGTATATATATGTTGTGGTAACATAATTATAAAGTTAATAATTAATAAAAAAGGAATAACTACAAACAAAAATCTATGTACCTACTTGTACATACCTGTACAATTAATACGTAATCTTGATATCTTAATGGTACCTAGTGCCTACATCTTTGGAACAACATAATATCATTAATGAAATATAAATTTATTTAATACTTTAATGGAATAAATATATTTAATATAATATCTTTATTTGTTTGATAAAATATTATACTTATACAATATTTTTCATATTTATCAATATTTTTTTTTAAAAACAGAATAAAAATAAATTAAGTATAAAATAAAAATAATGTGCTTTTTCATATTTTCACGGGAAGTAAATAAAATCCACGACTAACTCAGGTGTGGTAATTAAAAACTCGTAAAGATATATATATTTTTAGATATTTATAAAATGCACGATAATTTTTCTATCCTATTATAGGATATCTAATTATTATTATTTTATTATCCTATATGATTTAATGATTTATAGAATTATTTTGAGATAACACTTTTTGGTTCTTACTAATATTATATTTATTATTATACAGAATGCTATAAGTGAAAATATGAATACAGCATGATATAAAAAAAAACTTATAATTGAAATATATATTATAGGAGAATGATAATAATTGATAAATTACAAAAATGTAACCTTGAGTATTATTTATTATTATATGTTACAAATTAATCATGCATGTTTACATTGATGATAGTTTATTTTATCTAAGGGGGCAAAAGTATAACTTTTTTATACCTAGGGGGGCAATGATCCTGTCTGCTCCCTTCTCCTATGCCACTGATTATAGGTACTGCTAACTGTATCACGATACATGAATGGTAAAATAATAATCGCGGCATAATGATTGTGCAGTGTGAAATAATACATTGGGAATACATTGTATATTTTCAGCACTCAACTGCCCTTTGAAAATTGGACGCAGTTGAAGACAGTATTTTTTGACGCAATTTAATAGCGAGCGTCATTTATAAAATCACCCATTTAAACATGACTCTTTATTCCAAGGTGTAAAACTACCAGGGTTTTAATTGTAACCGCGTGTGATTAAGCCGCTACGTGTTAAACCAGCTTAATTGTTATGTATTTTATACAGACTTGTACTCAGAATTGTTCTATTGAAAGAAATGATTTATTATAACTTACAAAATTCAATATATCCACCACCAGTATTCTACTTAATGATCAAAGTACTTTTACCCCTAACTGACTGAATATTTGTAAACTGAAATAACGATATATCAGTGATAGTTTATTAATTAGATGAGGATTGAGGATATTAATTATACAGACACATAGCCAAGAGAGGGTAGCACCAGAAAAATCAGTGGTCCTTTCTGCGTTATTCCCTTTAATTAATTTTAAGTATTATGCATTATAGACATTTTGTATATATACATAATATTTAATACTCAAATCAACAATGTAATTTGCATAAAAACTAAATTGTATAACTTTAAAGAGTTCTTATAATATAATATATCTAGTATAAGATTATTAAAATATTTGTATGGGTATGGCAAGTAGTCAAGAGTCAAAAATATAACTGACCAGAAAACATTCGCCCTCTCCTTATGGAAAAATCGTACATGCTTATTACTACAATCAGATATATTATGACGACATTTTGGGAATAAACTCATATTGTTAAATGAAAATGAAAACCAAAAGCAATCTATTATCTAGTTATCTATAGGTGTCAGATTTACAAAAAATAATTTTTAATCAAATAATGACAATACAAATAAAACCATTATTATTTACTTTATATCAAATAAATAAACAAATAATTTAATAATAACAGTTAAATTATAAATATTAAATTTAATATAAGGTATACAATTTTAACTAAAAAAGTTTGATGGGTATTTAAAGCCCTGAAGCAACTACATACTCAGTGCCTATGTAGCAATCAATCTCAAATTAAAATGTATTTCATCAAAAGATTTATCAACCACAAAAATATGTTATACTGAATATTATACTTACTTTCCAAGAAGGTCGGTATTGCCTAAACATGTTGAAAAACAATAGTTATATGCTATAATGATGGACGGATATAAACTTTGAAAATCTAGCACAACTACTGGATCTGTATAAAATCTAAACAAACATAAAAATATAAAGTATTATGTAGACAAAATTATTAGGTACAAAAAGTATAATTATGAATACTTTGATTCAGGTTCCATTATTAACGGTACACTCTGAGGAGCATTCATTTCAGCTCTTTGTTTTATATTAGGTGATACAGCAACATAGTTCTTATTTTTTGCCAGACGTAACATCATTGATTCTACTCTAAACTGAAAGAAAATTACATACATTAATACTTAATACATATTTTTAATATTCAATTTTATATCTGAAATAATTTTTAATAAAAAAATATGTATTATATGAAAGAGGTGAAGAAGAATATTATGAAATTCATAATTATGATAATGTATACTCGTATAAAATATTAATGGACAATAAATATTTATATTACTTACCTGTGAACCTCTTGATAGTACTTCAAAAAATTGTATACCAAATAACTTTGCAAGTTCACTTGTACGACCAATTATATCTAATTGTTGCAAAATATGTATTGTACATTCAACTCTGAACAAGTAATAATCCATAGTCAACCACCTATATATAAATATTAATTACATAATTTAATACATTATGTACTTTTAAGTATATATTAACTTTGTAAACTAAAATGATAAGTCATAAAAATTATTATTTCATAGCCATTAAAACTGTTTGATCAAAAGTCCCCAAACATCAAATCCTCTGGAACACATCATTTTGATATACAAATTAAAATTGATATGCATTAACTGTTATTAGAATTTAAATATCCATACTATTAAAATAGTTTTAATAATAAATGAAATAGAATAAATAATAAAATATCTAATAAAGCACTGAATATGAATTTCTACATTTGAATAACTTTAAAACACACTCGCAAGATATTAATAAAAACAATTTTTAAGCTTTTGAAAGTATACCTGTATAAAAATGTATTATTATCCCACCAAAATGAAAGAGTTTGATAAGAATAACTGGGAATTCTTTGATGTAGTATATGATAAACCATGTTTTCAAATGTATAACTTTGAACCTCTAACTAAAAAAAAATAATTATCTAAAATAAGTTTCAAGAAACTTAGTAAAATTAAAAATAATATTTAACCTCATGTCGAAGTAATCTCCAAACATCTAAAACAATCCGCCCTTTGATTTTCATTTCAGAATTTTTAATTTCTTCATTATTATTTGAGGTTTCTTCATTTTCTAATATTATTCTAGATATTTCTTTAATCAAATTACGTCCTAAGTGACGACATCTATCCTTCAAATAACCCCAAGAATGCATTTCTATCTAAAATTATTATTTAAGAAGAACAATTTTAATATTATAAATAAAAGTTAAATCTTATCAGATATCTGAATAAGAAAATGTCAGTGTAATATTTGTTATATCTTTAAATTTTGATTTTCATAATAAACATGTTTTTGCATTTTTCATTTTGTCATAATTACAATTTAATTATTTTAAAAAAAAGTGTGGGTGAAAGCACTTTGCGTGTCGAATATGATATTGGTAATGGATATATTAAATTTGAAATCAATAATAAATCATTATTTTAAAAAAATAACAATATTGAACAAAGCTTGGCATAATATACAATTTTATTTTATTTTTTATTTTTTTTAAGATGATAGTTTAGCAATATATAGTAAACATGAGAACTTTATTTATTATTTCTCATTTATAAAAAATTTCCTGTAAACGGTAATTTTCCTTAATTTAAAAAAAAACTACTAGGAAAATCAAAAAATCATCTACAACAAATTTGCTATCAAATAAGTACTTGCATTAAACTTCAACTCTACCCTGAAAAGTTATTTCCACTAGTCTTAGGCATTATCGAATATTCGTATAACTATTGATATGTTCAATAATCTTATTCCAACTGAACTATTCGATAGTCGAAAAATATCGGTTAATATTGAATTGTTTGATAGTTTCGAATAATATTAAAAATAAAAAATGTTTGATATTTTTCTTATCAATTAGTAGGCAATCGAATAGATTTATACCGAACTGTTCAATATTTTGTTTAAAATATTGAACAATATTCAATAGTGCTCATCACTAGTTTCACAAAAAGAGAAAAAAATAAAATAAAATAAATATCATTGTAAAACCAATAGATTCCTCGCTCCACCCAAAACTTAAAATAAGTAATAATACAATCTATTAGCTATTATTCTACAAAATCTTTTTCTTATGTTCAAATGTTTATAAAATCAGTATTTTATTAACAATAATATAAAAGTTAATAAAGTTATTAATTAAAATAATTAAATTTAATATAGCTAATACAAGTTTAAAATAAAAGTATTTTTGCAAAGATTTTTACTAGATAAATTATAAATCTGTTTCATGTTAGTGCGGCCTCAATGAAAAAGTTTTTGATTATTTACAATTCTTAAAAAATGTAATGCAACTATGTGCTGTGCCTTTTATACAGTTTTAGTATTTCTGGTATAATTTTTCATTTATATTCTTATTGAATATTTCTGTAAAATTAACCATGAACTAAAATTTTCATCCATATTTTATATTAAGCTAGTTTATTAACTGCAGAATGTTCTGTGTATGAGGAGATTCAAGTGGATCTATTGTTTAATATATATATACTGCATTTTTTATATTAATGGGGCAATCAATAGTATGTTTTTATTGCAACAATACTCAAGTTCAAGTTATAACTATTTAAAAATTTAAATAATGTAAAAAAGTAATTCTTTTTAAAATGGTTCACTTTATTCTTATTTAAGCCATTCATTTAGATAAAATATATAACAATAAATACTGACATATCTTCCTAACTAAAATTACTTCATAGCCACAAATGATTTCTGGATCCAAATTATTTACTATCTGAATAAATGTATTTATTAATTCAACTTCACAATTGCAAACAATTATCTCCGATTTAAAATGTGAAAATCCATTCAAATTATTCGCCGGGTCCACCAAAATACAACCTGATACATTTAAATTGCAAATGTAGATTTAATTTTGACTTAAATTTATTTATTTACCAGTTTTTGATGGATTTTCTTCAGACATGTTATAAATACTATAAAAAATTCCTTGTATACAATCATATTCTGGATCTGGATTCATAGTACTTCTAGTCTGAGTATGCAATTCCATGATTATAATAGTGAGATTGTCATTCTAAAAATAAAAATATATTACATACCATTAATATCACTATTTGAAACACCTACTAAAAAAAAATATTTAAATAAATATAAAATACATTTTTTACATTTTCTGAATTGATACAAAAGTTATGAGAACTTTGACCAATATGTATTGCATCTAAAATACTGCTGTTTGAACTGTTGGTAGTTTTAAATGAATTAAAAAATTCACTTTTTGAATCATTACTTGTATCAGCCTAAAATATTATAATTTTATTTTATTATACATCAACATAGAATAGTAAACTTTCTTACATTTAATGAATCTAAGAAAAGGGTGCTAAGTTTTTTTCTTGACTTAAAACATTTATTTTCTTTATTCCTTGGTGTGTAAGGCGAAGAAGTATGAAATCTGTGTTGACTAGAATTTGGTGTACTGTGATTAATTTTTTTTAACAGTATAGACTTCGAAATTGATTCAGGAGTCATAATACCTTTACGTTTATTACATTGTATAGTATTTTTTTTATACTTATATTTTGAACAAAGTGTTTCTAACCATTTGAAAGCCATTACATATGACGGTGGTTGTTTTAATGGCTCTAAAATTATATTGCTTTCAGAAGCGAAAAAATTATAATTATTACCAACAGAAAAACTCAATGACAATAAATCCTTTCTAATATTATCTATTACATTATTATGTTTAAGTTGACATTGTTTATTGTAGTGAATGTTTTTGAGTTGTTCAATAAATTGTATAGCATCTGTATTTGTAGGAGGTTTTAATTTCAGAGTCCATAAATTATTTGAAATATTAGTTTTATCATTGTATTCAGTACAAGATTCATGATTTAATGTATTACTGTCGTAATCTCCTACAGAACTGTTTGAACTACAAAACATTACACGCACTTCATTACTATTATTTTCCTCCTCATCATGATTTACAATAAATGTTCTGAAAAAAAAAAAAAAAATTATAATATAGTAAAGTGAAAAAAAAGTGTTAATTAATAACTAACTGATCATTATTAGATGAGCTACAATTATTTCTATCAAAATTGGATTCAGAAATGTCTTCATTAATTGGAGGATCCTTTATCCAAGATTGATTTGAATTATTAGTATTTTCTGAAGTTTGAGATAATCTATAGCATATGGAATCAGAAATGCCTTTGTTAATTGGAGAATCCTTTTTCCAAGATTGATTTGAATTATTAGTGTTTTCTGATGTTTGAGATAATCTATAGCATTAATATAATATATAATTTAATAGTAATAAAATAAAACCATAATTCTTCTAATATAAAAAATTAATAAATTGTAAGCTCGGAGTAAAGATTCTAAATCAGCATGGTACAACTTTTTATGGATCACAAGCTCCTAATTTACATATTTTAATAAAGTAGTCCTCAGGTTATGCACCACTGTTCTAAATCATCCATTTTTTTAAAAAATACTTTTATATACCTACTTAATTGATCGAGTTAAAGGTGACTGACCCCAAATAGTTAATAGAAGACTTTATGATACCTAATTATTAGTTTTTATATAGACTATATTTTGAAATTAAAATGAACCAAATCCCTTCATTATTGAATTAGTTACAGATAATTCAAATTGTATAAATCAATATAAAAATTTTTAAATATTCTCTTAAACAATTTGAAAATACCGAGGTAGAACCTTTTTACTCTCAACATACAAAATGTCATTAAATACAATTTTTTAAATTTTATTAGAAATAAATATAAATAAATAAATAAATAAATAAAATAATAATAATAATAATAAAATAAATATTAGAAACTTAAATACTTTTCATTTATTTGTATTAAAGATACAGATAATTCGTCATTATCAGAAACATTTTCATCTTCACTTAAAACATCATGATAAAGAATACTATCTTCATTTTTCAAAGCAATTTTTTCTTTCATTAATAAATTCATTAAATCAATGCTTTGACTATCCCCTAAACATAGAAATAAAATGTTTAATGTAATTTAGTAATTTATTAAGACAAAGTATGACAATGGTGTTAATAAGTTTTGATCATGTCAATATTCACCTGATACAAGAAAAATATTAATATATAATATATTTCTAACAGTGGAGAAAATATATTTTTCTATGATGGGTCAGATTAAACTTGTATCCTAATGATACTACAGCCAACTTTAATTGTACTCATAGGTGTATATATATATATATATATATTATAAAATGTATATTGTAAACAAAATAAAAGATGTTCATTTTATTATTTTTATAATTTACAATACTTATTATAATATATTAAATAAATATTTATAAGATACCATAATATTAAAAAAATTATAATAACTTACAATGTGGTGCTTGAGACTGGAAAACTTGTGATAAATTTATTACTAAATCTTCATTCACAGATAATTCTAGTTCTGTCAATGAGTTATTAGTTTTATTTTTTTTCTGGATAATAGAAATGTTTTTATTTAAAAAAAAAGTTCGATTATTTTTAATTAAATCAGAATAATTCAATAAAAAAATTGAGAATTACTTTTAATTCTTTTACTTTCTTTTTTAATTCAATACCAAATTTAATCTCTGTATTTGATGGTTTTATTGTTTTCCTTTCTCCACTAAATACGTCAAGTCCTTTTCTTGTTATGTTTAAATCTGTAGATAATTTATTTATCTGTTCTCGGATATTCACTAAACCAGAATTTTCTAACTCTCCTATAAAATAATAAATTTAACTATAAAACAGATTATATTAGGTAGTTTTACTTCAATAGAAAACAAAAATTATAACCATTTGTCAATATAGGGTTTAAGATGTGGATGGCCTGTACATCTATTTCTTTAGTACATCGACTAGCTTTTGAAAGCCTAAAAATATTTAAAAAATTATTATAAATATTTTAAAATGTCATAATTTCAAATAAATATAGTGAATTATATATTAAAAAAGACCTTAAGAGGACATTATACACCAAATTTTTAAGGGGTTTTATATAGGCAATTTTTATACAATTTGAATATATTTAAATATATTCTAAAATTAATTTAAACATAATCTTGTGTCAATACCATTTTTATTGTTTCGTAATCGCGATATTTGTTAATAAAAACATGCCTACACAAAATTACGTTTATTCATTTCTTAATGGTCTAAGAACAAAAACACTTATTATAAAATCAAAAATTGACAACTTTTGGAGGAAATGTCATATCACTTTTTCAATAAACAAAATATGTAACATACAATTTAATAATCAAAAATTTTTTTTTATTTTTTAAATGGCTGTACCTTTTTTTATAGGCATTATTTGATGAAAAAGATATGACATTCCCTCCAAAACGTTGTCAACTTTCGATTATATAATAGGTGTTTTTATTCTTAAACCACTGTGAAACAAATTATCATAATTCTGTGTACACATGTTTTTACATTAGAAATAGGATGGTATCACTATATTGATTATCACCTATCTAATGGTAATATAGTTTAATCACAAAACTTAAATTGTTCCATTATAGAATTTAGAATTTAACCCACTATTACTACATTTGAAAAGGGGAATAATTTTTTGGGTTACTAGTAAATACTTGTTTGTCGTACAATATTTGATAAAAAAAATATATGATATACTAACTGTCAAAACTATTTCTCTTTTAAAATTTGGTAATAAATATAACCTCAAAATTGCATATAAAATCTAAATGCTATGTAATGTAAGCTCTACGAAGTGCGATGTTGCTGCATTACCTATTCGTTATTGGATGAATGTAAACAGCAATTATGGGTGTAATTCAAGTATTTAGGTTCAGTTATGCAAGATGGAGTAATTTCCAAAGATGTAGAGAGTAGGATATAATGTGCCTAGATAAAATGGAGAAAGATACACCTCAAAGATATAATGTGATAATTGTGGTGTGTAACACCTAAAACCCAACTTCTCATGCAAACTGCAGACTGAGGACCCCGAATGTGTTTGAACTACTTAATTAAATTTAACTACTTGATTTTTTAAAGCAATTAAGCAGGCAGAACATGTTTGTAATTTCTATAAATTAAATTGTAAATAAAAAATATATAGTCCAGTTAAAAATAAAAAAAATAAATTTAAATTTGCCAATTTTGGGTTTAGAATACAAGTTGATAGATCAAAATTACTTGAAAAAAATCAATCAATCTGAAAATTATATTCAAAATAGTGGTTACCATTAAAAAAAAAATAAAGTTTGTTGCTCATGCGCAAAATACATAAGTTAAAAAAATTTTAAGTCATAGGAATTTATGATCCGTTAGTCTAGTTTAATGTCTCGAAAAAATTGAAAAATATTTACAGGGTAATGAGTGGTAAAGTGTACCCTATTTCCACGGATATAAGGTATATGTTACAGTTTTCTCATGGCGCTGAGTATAGAACATAAGATATATATAGTATACAAACATGTATATATATAATATAATATATGTCATAACCGTATAAAAGATAGTTTTCAGAAAAACAGTTCCATACTCTCAGCATACACCGTACATAAATCATCCCATACCAAATCAGTTACGTGCCGGCCAATTATCCCGTCTACCGCCATCTCTAAAGTTTAACATAGTACCACACTAAAATTATATTTTATTTATGTAAGTAGGTTTCTTTTTTCGACGAGCATTTTTCTTTATAGCTTATCTATATCACTATGGATATGATCACAATGGAGTAGACCATAATCATGCCCCGGGGATACCACTGGGTAGACGGCCCCTCATGAGGTTTTGTTTTATATATATTATTGTTTTTCACGGAGCGAAGTATGCTCTCGTTAATCATTTGTTTTTGCTTAAGTTGTATTCTGTTGGAGTTTAACTAGTTGAGCTTTCTCCACAAATAACCTTAATAAAACATAACATTCCCCTTGAAAACCATAGCTATTATTTATTTTTACCTATTCAAAATTCATCCTTTCAACCCATAAAAATTAAAAATTCACAGCATGCAAGGCGGGGTTGGCGATCCTGAGTTTTGTGAAACGTTACAAATTATTTCAAAACTAAATGATTAACATAACTTACCCTTGTCCATGAGCTGAAGTCCTATATTTAACAGCAGATAATTTTATATAGTTCATTCCATGAAGATTATAGTCTATCATGAATTGTAAATGATATGGAATATGTGCTTCATGGGGCTGGAATATTTTGTTACAAATTGCTCCGTTCTATTAGATAAAACTATATGTATAATCTCAATACTATGATTAATTTGTTAAGGACTTAAATATAGTTATAGTAATAAAAAAAACCTAACCAACCAAAATAATTATCTTAAATAAAATTACCTACTACTAAATTATGAAAATAATTTATTTACTTGTAATAAATCAACAGAAATTTTAGCTGAATATGGATTGTAAAAAAGTATTTTTAAAAATTTTGAATTTTCACTATAATAGCCATAAAATGATCTAAAGAAATTCATAATTACTATTAAAATGTATACAAAAATATAAAAATATAATTTACTAATTAAACTTACTTTCCAGATACTAGAGTAACATTATGAATATATTTTGATTTTGAATTTGTAGAACCCATAGCAAGACATATAGCTTTATCAAGACTACTTGCTATATTGTATATAATTTCTTGAATTTTTGTTTCATATATTTCTTCTAGGGGAATAAATATATATGGATAAACACCATGTATATGTAAACAGCATTTTTCACCTAAAAAATTGTATGTTAATTAAAGTTATATTCAGTACCGGATCTAGGGGGGGGGGCGAACCGGGGAACTTGCCCCGGGCACTATTATGATGGGGTGCAAAATGTAAAAATATTTAAACTTTTCATGCCGCTTTTGGAAGTGATTATTATATATGGATTGATAATTAAATTTTTAATAGGAATTTTGGTAGAAATTGACTATTGACCTTTTTTTTTTTGCTTATTAAAATTTAAAAAGGGGCTCTACAATTATTTTTTTCCCAGGAGACAATTCTCTAGATCTGGCATTGGTTATATTATATGTCATAAATAATGTAGGTAAGTATTATAAACTGTGAAAAAATATTTGTATTTTCTAAAATTTAAATCTTTAGTAAAACAAAACTTTTTTGACAGCTTTCTAAAAAGGTTGATTATTCTTTAAACAACACATAAAAATTAAAATCCTGACAAGTATCTATACAAAAAGATTCAAATAAATTCAACAACGGTGGAAATTAAAATGCAACAGCCCAGGAGCACCCACAGGGCTTTAGGGTTTAAAAAAAAATTATTTGTTGATGAATAACTGGCGCTTTTAGTAAATGGCAGTGGTAGCACATGCAGCTTCTGCTGCCATCATAGTCACGTCTATGTTATTATCATATATTATAAAAAGGTCTATCCATTTATTTTGACCATTATCATATTTATTTTGTAATTTTATTAGCTAACTAGGTACTATTTCAGGTAACTCACGAGATATTTATAGCTTTATAGCTAAGTAATAGAAAAAACCAAATAAAAATGTTATATTTATATTATTATAAACTCTGCCGGTTAATTTATGTTGAACTCGGTAATGGTTACCAGTCTTCAAATAGTTGATTCCAGTGTAGATCAGTTAGATTATACATTCAAAACAAGAAAAGAACATGCTCAACTATGATAATAATTAATTGTAATTTATTATATGCACCTAATATACAATTTTAGAAAATTTCATGAGCAATTATTGAAAAGTTTAAAAGACCTTTTTATTACCTATATTCTCCTATTTTGTATTTAATTTTACTCTATAGGCAGGCCCATAGAAAAAGTGACTTTTTTCCTTGTCTTGTATCAGGCCCCGCAAAACATATTATGCACCAGGCCCCTCAAATTCTTAAGCAGACACTGATTACAATAATAACTAATATGTTTTTTAATGTTGTGTATTCTCCTAATCGACGACGACGTCTGGTAATAAGCTGTTCTCGGCATTTAAAAATCAAGGAGTTCTTAATTATATATGACTTAAATTGCTTAAACTCGTTGGATTTATATATAACATTACCCTCTGGTGTACATCCAAACACCCTAAGAATAGGAACCTTGACGATCTGTGCTCCCCAAAATTCTGAATATAGAGAATCGAGACCATCAATGGGATTGCACATGTAATGATCTATCGTGACTAAACTGACATTTTGAACTACGTTCGCGTTCTCCATTAATTATTGTATTTAGAAACCTTTAACTATATAAACGGAAAAATCGATTTAGCTTACTACTCTCAGAAGTTATAAGATTTTACTTGTTTAACTAATTTTTACTTTCAAAAATCGTAAACTGGAGGGAGATATGGGGAATAAAAAAAGAGAGAATGGCAATTGCAAAATTAATGTTTATTACAGAACACGGTTGTAATCTCTTACGTATTTTCTGCTAGTAATTTTTGATAAGAGATCCTAGGGGTACCTAACAAAATTGATGCGTTACGGGCGCCGTGTGATCCCAGTCCATACTTATATACAGGCATGTATGAGTGTCTACCATATACAAGGCGTAAAACTGTAACAACAATAAATACGTAATAAGAACCAACAAAAACTCAGTAAAATGCAAAAGACTGCAATAACCGGGTGCCATAACTTATATATCACGGCCTGAGAACGCCTAGAACTCGGTGAGCTGGCTCGCAGAAGTTAGGGCAGACTCAGCAATAACCCGAGGACACGGCTTATATAGTGTATACGAGGGAAACGATTATTTTAAAAACCAAAAAACCTATAGAAGGGATGTCGTGTAGTGAAATCGGGATACACCAAGAGGTAACTCTTAAAAAGGTCTACAAGAAAACATGTTTGTATAAATGGAAGATTAGAAAATCTATAGATAATAAATTAGAAAATAAGACATCCTTTTGTAAAAAAGATTGAAAATATGGGTTACTCAAAAATGATTTTTGTATTTATAATGCAAATGTTCTTAAATCTGTATGTGAAAGATTAAGAATAAACAATACTGAAAAAATCAAAAGAGAGTGTTAATAAGATACTAAGAGAGTTTTAGAGAAAATGAGCCTGATCTGACTGACAAAATAGTATCATTTCACAAAGCAAAATTGTGTTTTGTAGAGAATAATGTAAACGAGAGTAAGTCTGAGCCTGTAAAAAGAGGGTTATTTGCAGATGGTTCTCCTGAAAAGATAAAAGAGGAGTATAGTATTGACTTGATAAAATATAATTCTGTAAGGAGTAACCCTGATTTGTTTAATAATTTTGAAACAGATATGAAAGAAATTAATGTAAATCAGGAATTGATTGACACCCCTAAACGTAAATTAGTTTCTATAATTGTTAGTGAATTATTTATACCAGTCAAGAAATTTTAATTTAAGTCTATACATGTTTGTAGTACACCAAAAGCAGATTTAAAGGCACTGCCTAAAGGCTCAAAAAACGTGTTTCCTGAAAGTATAAGAACGTTTAGGGTTAATAATGAGTCTAAAAAAATGTTGTGTTATAAAAAGTGTACTCTTGTTGAAGGAGTTTGTCTTACTGATAACAAAGTTAAAAAATTGATTAAGATTAAGGAGGAAAAACATGTTATTGTTGTTTTAGATGAAAGTAATGATTTGTTACGTGAAAAGTTTGAAGTTGTAAATAATTATTGTGTATTGACAGTCAAGATCATAGAATACTACAACGAAAGGTTTTACGTATTATGGTATTTGTTCACACGAAACATGCAAACAGTTTAAACTTGTGGAAATACAAATAAGTGATACAGGTGCTACTGAGTCTACGAAAAAAGTATATTTTAATAGTTTTAACTGATTGAAACGTGGTCATTTAGGCAATATAAGGTCATATCGAGCGTTTTATAAGGTATCTCATGTAAGTTGAATGGTAATAATCAAACGGCTAAAGATAAAGACGATGTATATTTATTCGAAACAAAATGTCCAGGCTTATTAAATATGTATCGGAACCCGAGAAACCGGACCTCGAGATTTATTTATTTAGTAAAGACCAAGTAGAAGTATTAAAAAGATAGGAAGTGTTACGATGCACGTGGATGCAACGAGTACCGTGATGAGAGAGACCACGAGAGATCCTTCATTATTTCTTAATGGTAAAAATAAAGAAAAGAGACTTTTATATTATGTGGCTGTGATTAAACATAATGGTAGTATAATACATGTAGCCGAATATTTGTTGACTAGGCAAACGGCCATTAATTTAAATGACAACATTTCACACAAACAGTAAGAGTTTTTAGTAAAAAGATGGTCAAATATTTGATTTGATATGACAAACACACAAATTTTGATACCTACATTTTTTATTGTACCAAGATATTCTTAAAAAACCTTTAGTGTTGGATTTTAACTTTCATAATAATAATGATTTTCTTTATTTAACATAATATACAGAATATTTCTCATAGAAAATTAATTTCATTTTAAAATATACACCTACCCAACTTTTATTTCCCATCTCATTATTTTAATTTCACATTAACTGGATAATATAATGTTAATTTCATTAAATTTTCTTCTTCTTGTGGGTTACGGCTTTCAAGACCATCCCTGCAAACAAATCTGTCGCCATTTTTCTCTATCCTCTGCAACTTCTCTCCATTGTATAGTTAGTTCTACTGCTTTAACAAATTTTTTGATACGATCCTCAGATCGTAAACGTGGTCTACCTAACAATCTTTTCCCAATTGGATTTTCTTTTATAACCGCCTTAATAAAAGAGCCCTCTTTCCTCCAATCATGCCCAATTCACATTAATCTTTTCCTTGTAATTTCTGCAATAATATCTGGATTTTGAAACATGTCCTTCAATTCATCATTAAGATATATAGAATTCTAAATTATCAAAATAGTATTGATATATCTATTGATCATCAAGAAAGAATGGATTGAGATGGTACGCGGGTACATTTTAAAGATAACCGTTTCAAAATAGTTATGAAAGAAGCCAAAGAGAAAACTTATAATAATTCAATATATGGCAAATCATATTATTATATCATGTAAAGCTTGAAAGAATAATATTCAAAAATTATTTGAATACTGACGGTATTTTAAGAAAAATGGTACGCAAATAATGTCATGAATATTGAATATAACAATAATAATAATATTATAATATCGGAAGTCAAATTGAACAATAGTAATAAAAATTAACAGGAAACGGATAGGCAATATACACACAAATTGAACGTTGGCAATTTTTTATAGTCAATAAAAGTATAGTTTCAGGAGTTAAGTAGTTGACATAATATACATATTATACAGATTTTTGGAAACCATTGAATTCGCTTATCAAAAATTGCTAGCGGACATAATCTCTTTGCTAAATGAAAATCTGTGATACAACCGTAGTAAACAGCACGAACCACGAATTAAAATAGTCACAGATATTATGTATAATAAACATTATATTATATAGTATATTATTCACAGATATATATATTTATTATATATATGTGATATTATTATATATATCTGTAAAGATGGTATGTTCTGTGGATAGTATCTTAGTTCGTGGTAAACAACAGCAAGCTCCTGCTTGCTGATCGGGAGAATGGTACTTTATTATCATTTGTCAAAATATTTATTGTTTTATACCATGTTATATACGCTGTTTGATATGGAACTTCTCTGACAATGTGTCCTGTGGCTCACTGTGAACAGGCTGTCTACTATGATAAATGGTGAATTTAGCGATGAACATTCTTTAGATGAAATTGTCGATTTGTATTTTTGTATAAAATGTGTGAAAACGCTGATCTGAGACTATTTTAATTATTTATTGGAGATTTTTTTTTTTCTGTTTATGTACCTACGAACTGTTATAGTTTTATAAATAATATTATAATTGTGAATAGTGTTATCATTTACGTGATTTGTGACTTTAGTTTAAGTAAGAACTAAGAAATAGTTGTTAAAATTATTTTCATTCAAAATTACCATGGTATTATGACATTAAGTTATTATTTAAAATGTTTAAAAAAAAAAACAGATAACATAAATTGAATAACATATTCCTAAGTAACGAAGTATGTAAAGGCATGATTAATTTTATAAGTGTTCATTTATTTACTGTGGAATTAATTTTGTTAAAATTGTAAGTAGGTATTCACTTTTAATCTTGTATGTCATACGATGTGGTCAGATCCAACGTTAAACATGGCTTATGGAAATCAATGGATGAATCCCGCACATTATAAAAATATGACCAATGAACAAGGTACCTACATTTTTTTAATTACCTATGTCATTATTGTTGGACGTATAATATAAATAAGTATTTTCTAGTTGATTGGGCAAGTCTGGCTCAACAATGGATTCAAATGAAAGAAACTACGCCCGGAGTAACTCCTGGACAACAAGGAAGGCCTACAACTGTCGAATCCAACTTACTTGGATCTAGTCAGTCTACAGACTCCCAGAATACCTCAAATGTGACAACACCGAATAAAGCACCAGGTGATCACAGTGTCACAGGTCCTATAATAGGTTAGTGTACAAATTAGTATATTGGGCTTGAATTTAGAAAGATTATAATGATCAAATAACTACATGAGTATTACATTACTAGCTCTGGTTGTTAAAAATTACCAAGCTTATATGTTTTGATTAAATGGAAAATTATTTTTATTATTTAGTAAATATTTTAATTATTTATATAATTTTCTTTCATTTAAACTATATGTATAATACATATAATTGTACACAATCAGGGTTGGGCAAGATATTAAATAAAAAATATCTTGTACATGATACATTACATTTGTAGAAAAGATACAAGATAGAAGTTACTCTCAAAATTATAATTATTATTTTATAATAAAAATTGTTGTTACTTATTCCAATTTTATAAAAAAATTAAAAAGGTACCTATCTACCTATATTTTGTTAAATATTTCTTAAGATAATTAAAAAATAACGATATACAAGTAAAATATAGGTATTACAATAGATATAGGTATATATATATCATATAAATAAAAATAAAAATGTTTAACATATATGTTGTCTATAGCCATATTGGTACCAAAATATTTTATAGGAGACTGAAGAAAATTTAGATAAATATTATCTGATTAAAATTTTATTCAAAACATTACTCTTACATAAAAATAATTTATTTTTGATATACTTTAAAATACTAATAGGTAATATTTCAATTATGATTGCTCGAGTATATTTGATATATGATTTTAAAATTATATTATAAACCGAAACAAATCAAAATGAATTGGAAAAAAAATTGTAATATACTAATATATATTATCATTTTGTGGCATAAATCACGAGTTGGAGTCAATATTAATAATGAACAATAAATATTAAAATTATCATTTTATTTTTATAACATGAGTTGGGAAGACAATTTTTTAAAAATTTAATTATCGTAAAACATATATTGTATATAATTTGATTCTTGATCATTTGTTGTATCTTGTATATTTTCATAGCATAAAACGACATGATGCTGGGGTAAAATATATCTAGATACTTTCAAAATATGTATCGTGATATAAGATACAAGTATCTGTGACACTGCCCAACCTGTGCATAATATGTCATTAATATCACAATTTTTAAAATATTCATTTTTTAGGAAATAATGTTGAAAAACCTAGTGCATGGAATACATGGACTTGGCAGCAACAGCAACAGTGGAATTGGAATTGGGCATCTTCGGCAGTTCCACCTACCAAAACACCTATTATAGAATCAGTTAATCCAATTAGACCACCTTATGTTGCACCTCCTTTATTGACTGAACCACCTCCACCTTTTCCAATGGTACCACCAAACAAACAATTCCCAACTAATGTAAGTTCTTAATATTATTTTTAGGAATTATTTCAGAATATCACTTAATTTACTGACTTTCTGCTGATCGTTCATAAAATCAGTAATTCTGGATGTGCCGAGCTGAAAGTTAGTATGTATAAATAAACATACCCATAGAACTCTTCTTAGAATTTCAAAACCTTAACTTAAAAATTTGTGATTTAACACTATCCAAAAGGTTATCTATCGCATATGTATACTTACATATTTAATCTGCTAATCTTTAAGCTGTAGTTATACATAGCGTTTTTCCGTCACGGATATTTGTCACAAATTGCCATACGCGACTATACATGTTTTAATACGGTGATATTCTGTTTTATTTTTACAATACATAAATATTGTATGTCAACACAATATGCCATAATTATTGTGTAAAATGTAGTTACATAATACATAAATTGCAGGATATTTTAATATTTTATACATACAGAAACTGTAATTATTATATAAATGTAATAAATTGAGTACTACATCAAATTATAAAATATTAATATTTATGAAGTAATAATAATTTTAATTGTCGAAGATACATTGAATACGAATAATCTGAGCTCATTTTGTTATATCTATGTAAATATTATTGCAACTATTTTTTATATACCTACTATATAAAATACAATAATTACATAGGTATTTATTTATTTACATTTGTTACAGGCAAAGCTCAAGGTACAGATAATATTAAAATAACATTTACATATACTTATTTACAAAGATAAAACAGATGTAACAGTATTAATAATTAAGTTTGAAAGGTATTTGCTAAGAGCATTATTTGATGAATAGATTGGTATCGTCTGTTATTGGTATGATGGAAGGGGACATAGAAAAGAGCCGATGAGCGAGAATATAAGTTAGGAACCCTAAAATTCAGATAATAAATCAGATGCATCTATAGAGTTATTTAAGAGTTTTTAGAGAAACCTTAAGTTGGCATTAACTCTGCAATCGGCTAGACTATTAAGTTTTAAATATTGTTAAACAAGAAAATAATCGTGAGATATATTAATGAAGTATAAAATAATTTAACTTAATTTATATTGAATTAAAAATTATTTAATAATAAATATTTAGTAGTAGTAAGTATGCGCATAATATTAATAAACCAATATACACAATTATTGTATTGTTGAATAAAAACACGGCGGATATTCATTACTCGTATAGCCGCATCTGATACAACTATAGAAAATGCGAGGTTTGCGATTTTATTACTTTGACATTTGGGTGATCATTAGCAGTCTGTCCTGCGTTTTTCCACAGCATCAAAATCGTGACGAATTGTAATCGCCATATATTGCAGCTCTAATCGAATTCAATTAATTTCAAAATACAAATATTCTATGAAAAAAATGAGTATAGCCAGGACCTTAGTTGCTATATATGTAATCTATGACCTATTATATAGATGTGGTTAAATTGTGTAATTTTTAACTTAGGAAAGGTGCTGATTTTATGACAGATAATCAGTAAATTAGACCAACTCATTATTTTCTTATTGTAACTATAATAACAATTGAGACTACCAAGTTTTTAAGATTATAATTTAAATTATAATTAATAATAGATGAAACAAATGTAGTTATTTACTTATCTAAGAAATTTTTTTTTATAGCAAATCAAAATGTATTTTTTTATTTGAAATTGTCCGATTGAGCATAGTGAACAAATAGCCTTTTCTAGGTATAATTAAAATTAAAATAATAGGTGGCCAAAGCTAGAAAACTTAGTCCTTTAATGATATAAAAAAAAATTGTTACCTGGATTTATTATTGTTGCACAAATGTAAAACATTCCCAACTTCAAATTATCTTGCAAGACCTAACAAATTATTTTTTTCCAGAAATCCATATACTATTTTTGTAAATAAAATGGTACCTAAAGAATTTAGTTGTTCCTAAATTACTTAATTTTTTATTATTTTAGACTTATTGGGCAGGGCCAAATACTAGAATTCCTCCGCCTATTGAACCAGATCAGTGGAATAAACCAAATATGCTTTCTAATGTGGATGATAGAAGCCAAGATCCGTCATTTATTGGTTAGTATGGTTTTGTATTATATTGATAAATCAACAAATAACTAAAATAATTTTGTTTGTTTATGATATTAATCTAATATTTGTTTATCATTTTAGATGCTGCTAAGCGGAAACAATTGCCTGCTTGGATACGTGAGGGGCTTGAAAAAATGGAAAGAGAAAAACGGCGAAAAGAAGAACGTGAACAATCTTTTGAAGAATCTGATTATTCTAATTTTAGCAATGAAAATGTTTCTCGAGAATTAAACCATGTACCTATATACATTTTATTTTCATTAATTTTGTTTACAATTTTAATTATTCCAATTTTTTAGTCACCTAATAATTTTGATCATGAAACACAAATGGTTGATGAAGAAATAGATCATGATTCTTCCGATTATATGAATGATGCTGAACATAGAAAAACAGAGTTTGTGAAGAATGACTCATCTTCTCTCATGTCACGTAAGACTAAAGCTCAAATCTGGGAAGATACGGTACTACAGTTTAAAATTTTTTTTTTTAGAATAGTCATAAATTATTATTATTTTAATTAAAATATACTTAGTTATTAATTTTTTGTATTGAAATTAAATTATTTCAGATGTTGAGTCTGCGACAAATTCTAACAAAATTATTAATGGAAGTTACTAATGATATGATGCTTAGTGTTGTGAAAGAGGTGTTAAAATCTACTGTGCAAACAGGTAATATTTATTGGCGATTATTATTCTGATCATAAAAAAAATATTGACAACGTAAGTATGTAGTTAATTTTTTTAAAAGAACAGAAAAAAAATCATTTATTTTATATTTATAATTTTTTAAATTAAAAATTATTATCAAAATTACAATATGCCAATGTAACAGATATACAAAGGAATCAAAGCCAAACATCATTAGCTGGTAAGCTGGGTAAGTTTTTAATTTATTATGATTATAGCATATAATTCAACATAAATGTGCATATTTTTTTACCTAAATCTAATATAAAGTATTCTTATTAGGATATAATTCTAAACAAACATTAAATAAATATATTTTACTGTATATTGTACTATTTATTTTATTTTGTTTTTAACATGTTTTTGCTAATTATTATAAATAAATTATTGGTTTATAATAAATTGCTTTGATTATTTTTATTAAAGGTCTTGGTGTATATGGTTCAGAATCTGATTCATCGGATGCTAGTGATGAAGAACAGCATATATCTAGTCATAAACAAATATTAAGACAAAACTCTGATGAAGCCATTCAAGTATAAAATATCTATCAAATTTCAATTGTTATAAAAAAAAATGTATAATTGGTCTCTTATTTTAGGAGAGAATATTGAAACGCCAACGTGAATTTAGCAATATTGAAGCGAGAATATTAATGGAGTTAGATCAACTTGAAGACAAGGAAAAACTTGTGAGATCTAAATTTGATAATAGTGTCAAATTGAGTGGAGATATTAATGATATTGGTAGTCAGGTAGTGGAAAACATTCAGACAAAAGGTAAAATTATGTTTCATTTAATAAAAAAAAAATTGTGTATACTCAACAAGTTTGTAGTTTAGACTTTAATATTCCAGAGTTAAAAATAGTTTAAATTTTTATTATTTATTTAATTTAAAAATATTATTATACAATTATAACTATAAATAAACATTGTTTCATTTTTGTATAAAGTATATACTATATATAAGTGTTTTTCATTCAACAAATAAATTTAATGTGGATACTGGATAGTATTCTTTATAAACTATTATTGATAATACTGGTATTAATTAATGTTCGAATAAAAAAAAAAAAAAAAACAATAATAATAATAATACATATTTATGAATTCAAATGATTTTAAATCTTCAATTTCAGGACGAGCTGAGGATGTAGAATCCAACCAAAAACTGGATAAGGGACATGATAAAACCAAAAAAGAAGTATCTAATGATTTGAATGTGAAAAACGGACATAAGAAGAAGAAATCTAAAAGGCGATCATCCAGTTCCAGTGATTCAAGCAGTAGTAGTGAAAGTAAAAACAGTGATGATACAGACAGTAAATACAGTTATAAAAAAAATGAAAAAAATAAATCTAAGTCTATGAACAAAAAAAATAAAACAGATAGTGTAAAACGAAGACGCAGATCACGTTCTAGAAATAGAAGTGGATCACATTCAAGATCAAAGCGTAGTAGGTCACGTTCAAGATATCACGATAGAAGATCTCCACATAGTAGTTATAGATCGAGACGTAGTCGATCGCCATTATCACGACATGGAAGTTCTAGAAAATATAAAAGTAAACGTAATAGTTCTTCTAGTTCAAACGAATCAAGAAGTACTAAACATCGGTACAGACGATAATATTCAGGTTAAAAACTAATTTTAAGAGGTTATAATCAAGGAGTTCTTCTAAGATTGTTTTATTAATACTGGCCTGTTAAATTAATTAAAATTTAGCATTAGGAATTTCTTTCTAAAGTATTAAGTTAAGATTTAAAATTTTCAATAAACAAAACTGTTCAACTAGACCAAAAACAATAGTAGAAAAATTTTATTTTATTATTATGACTTTATTTATTTATTGTATTTTATGAATAAGTTGTTCTAATCTCAATCATTAAAAAAAAATTAAAGTTGCACATGCATTTAGTAATTATCGTTTACTTGCATATTATAATTATATCAATAATGTTCAATTAATATATATGTACAAAAATAAATTATTGTTTTAAAAATTCAAAATATCAAATATTAATGGTGTATATTTTATATTCATTTTAATATTAATTATATTGATTCAGATTAGAACCTATAGGTTATATAGGTGGTACATAATATATTATTATTTCTATTATATATATTTTTTTATATTAATAATATAATTCAAATTGTCTGTCTCTGTATTTAAAAATATTTTAGGTAAATTTTTACATAACAAAAGTTGAAATAAATGTATACAAGTTTTTTAGAACTTTATTTATTTATTTGCAAAATAATTAAATATCATTCTATAGGGGACAGACTAAGCCATTGGAAACATTAGTCTTTAAAGATATTATTTTTATTTTAAGGATTATTTTAGAGACAAATCTAGATTTGTTCATGTAGAATTTATAATTGTATAATTCAGATTTTTAAATCTTGAATGCTTTAAACAATATGTTATTTTTCTAACTAGTCTTTTAATTATCTTTTAATCTATAAAAGTAATAATTTTTAAGAATACTTAAGACAATGTGGAATTTAAATTTTTGGACAAATTGCTCTTCCAAGCCTGAAAGAGTCTCAAGTCCTTCCAAATGGTAAATTTTATAGATTTTTTTGTGTTTATTTGAAATAGAATCATTATTCAAAATTTATTCTAAATAGTACCTATGTTTTCTTCTATTTAATATAAAAATCATGTTGATTCTGTGAGGCTGGATCACTTTTCTGTAATGTGCATTTATATTAGGCAAAATAATAGTGCTATGTACTAATAGTATATTGTGTGAATTATATAATATTACATCTTTCTTAATAAATAAGCTTATGTATATTACAATGACATTTAAACACCGGGTAACAAAGATTGCAATTTGCAATAGAAATTCATTTTAAAATTCCTTTAAATTTAAAAGCTTGTAAGTAAGTAAGCTATAAGTCATTTCTTTTTAATTTGAGATTAACGTGATTTTAATTATTACAAAATGTGCCAAATATTTTTATGAAATAATGTTAGAAGTTGAAATAATATAATAATATAATTAGCATGGAAATGAACTATGAACTATCTGTCTAAACTTCCATATTGCTGGTGAAAAAACCAGATAAATCAATCTGAAACAGAAGAACCAGGCATGTAGTAGCTTCCAGTGGCACCCACATAGGTTATCAAGTAATGCAACTGCATGTCCTTTTAAGGGGGGGGGGTAGTTACTGGATATACTAAATTTTTTTAAAGAATCTAATTTATAGTGTGGTATAAAATACAATTTTATCATTTTTGTATTATAGATATTAACAGATTCCATTTACCTACTTATTATATTATACTATATTGAATCAGACATATTTCTTAGTCATTTATTTATTTGTTTTTTTTTTTGTATATATTTTTAAGATAAAATATAAAAATTTAACTTCAATGTTCAATTTTTCAAAGTATGTGAAATTTATGCTCCCTGACTAAAAGCAACACTCAAATTTTTTGTAAGATCATTATATTAATTTGTAATTATATGTAACTTTTTAAACTTTAATTGTTTCTAAGTTATAGCGAGTTTCACAATGAGATGTTAACTTCATATAGTCCTCTGTATTACAAAAATTGTTTCAAACAAATTGTATTATACTTCTTTTTTGAATTGTATAATTTTTTTTTAAATTTGTGACCTAACCGTTTCTATGTAATAAGTAAGTATTGAATAACTCCTCTAAAGTGGGGAGTCGGCTGGCCGTATGTCAACAATATCATTCGAATATTAAAATAATAAAATGTGTATTTTGCATTTTCAAAACTGTTTGTAACCAACTTTTTATAATCGGTAGTCGACCTAATCGTTTTTATATCAAATTATGACTTCCATACATGTGAGATTATTGAAATTCCACATTCTTACATATTATTCATTAAATTTTAAACACTGGTTGCATCATTGAAATAATAACTTAGGTAACCGTTCAATATGGAAATACGTATTCACCAGGGGAAGATGCAAAATTTGTGGAAAATTATATTTTATTTTTTTGAACACGCTGAACATTTTGTGTAGGTACATTATTTTTCTTACAGTATCATTCTTCGTCTTTATCAATTCTACATATTTCTGATAACATTTGTGCCCTTCGCATTTTGGTTGAACCTCATAGTATATACATGGCCCTGATAATTAAAAAATATACGTTTAGGCAAAGTTCATCCTGACAAAGCTCGTCCACTCAATTTTCTATGCGGAAGCAAGAGTCTGCTAATGAATTAATTTCCGATTTGAAAGCATCTGTAAATATTCTGCTAAATTTCCGTATTGTCAGTGACAAAACATTGCTACAAAGTAAATTACTACGAGTAGTAATTTATAATAATAATAGCCTGTCATGCTAACGGAATAATAATTTGTAGGCGCTTTTAACATAAAATATAAATTTCCCAGTCCGGTCTAATAAGTTAACTGATACTTGATTCTTAGACTGGCAAAGATAGGTTCGGTCAAAACTTATTTCTAGACCGGAAAATATAGTCCCGGCGTATGCAGGGCTTCTAGTACCTATACCTACCAATAAGTAAGTACGGGCTGAAAACGTTGGCCACTGCCAGACGGTATGGGGGTATGTGTTTCTCTCAAAGTTCAATATTATTAATGACAGTCGTGGGTTACATAAAAACATAAATTCGCATAGGTACTATGAAAATATAAATGGGTAAACATTAGAATTATAATAATAATAAATTGAATTACAAATTACAATAAAATCGCAAGTTGAATAGTTATTAAATAAATAATTTTTTATGTGAAAATTATATTTTAGAACCGATAAGGAAGAACCAATTTATTATATTTACAGGTTCTGGCTTTTTTATTTAAATAAATATTTCGGTTTGATTCCAGTCCCTGTTTGAATTATTGATTTTACTCTACCGGGGATGTCAAGTGGTGATATTGGATTTATCCTACCTAGTTAACCCGTTATGATTTTATGAGGTTTCCCCCATGGATCCAAGATTTCTGCTTGACCGCTCTGATGGCCTTCACCAGTTCTCTCATCGCATCCTTGGCTACATTTTCTTTATTCCTGCAAGCTTCGTGTCAATATCTCCTGTGTTTCATTTGAAATACTTGCGGAGATGTTTGCTGGTTATCCTAAGACTATGGACTCCACTATAGTAGAGCTTTTACTAGAGTCACTGTATCAGTTCTGGGTGTTTTCTCTGTACTGTTCCGAAATCAGAATCATATCTGTGCAAGTGGATGGCTATGGCTAGATCTTGCGCTGCGCGGACTCTCCCAATGTTGATTTGTATAAACTTGATCGTTGGTCAGGTTGATCGCCAAATTCTCCAATTTCCATCGGTTCCCTCAATTGTATTTTGCACTTTATCAATTGTTTCCCTCAGCCTAAGATGACTTGATTTAGGATTGGTTATCTCCAATGCGTCTGTCTTTCATGGACTCTTTCTTAATGGTACTCATGAAATCATTTGCAATCTCCTGTGACGTGTCACACTACCCAGCAAAATTGCAGACAATGATGCATTTACTCTCAATTGAGCCTAAAACAATTTTTGCCTTGTGTCTGAATGTTAGGCATCTGTAGCACCGGGGGTTTATCCTTGCAGGCATGAGTATGACAGTACACCAGGTCCATTTTGTACTAACCACCCATAGTAATTTTTCCACAGCATGAAGTGGTAGCAAGACCATAGCTGCTTGGGATCTGTAGTTTTTCCTTAGGCTAATGATTGTTATCTCTCTGGATAGCAGGTTATGGTCTCTTGTAAGGATTTCCACCATCTCCTCAGTCATGGTAGGTACATTATTCATATCCCTAATCTCCAGCAGTCCTTTCAGTGCCAAGGGTTTTAGTGATCTCGTTCCTCACAGTTTCCGTGGCTGAGTGATCGCCATGAACTTCTATGAGATATAGGTATGAATGAAAAAATAAAGTACAATTAAATTAATTGAAATAAAATAATGATTATAATATATTCAATTTTATTTAAAAAAATGTTTAATTAAAATATCAATAATGAATAGTATTTAAAAAAAATTAAATTTATTGTACAGAAATCCTCACGAAAAGTGGACAAGTTGATAGATTTTATACACAAAAAAGTTATTGTCATGATTTAATATATAGTTACCTAACTAATAGCCATCAGTTATAACTTTAAGATAATTGTAATATGAAAATTAATTATTTATATTATTTCTTAATCATACAATATTTGCCATTTCAATATGTATTTGTGACATTTTTTTTTTCCAAAATATATCTTAACTTTTAACTCTTCTGTAAAACTAGCTACTAGTGTCTAGTATTATACTCGTACACTATCTTGCTTAAAAATATGTGTTTAATGAAATTGATTTTTACTATTTTGTTATAATTTGGAAAACTGAAATTGTTTCCAAATATTAATAGTAGAATTACATTGACGTGATAAGGTTATAAAAACTTTAGATTACTTGTTGGTAATAACTAGTATTTATAAACATTTGATTTCTTCTCTCTATTTTAAATAATAGTATTATAATTTTAGTTGTTATAGGAACTGAACATTTGACAATGGTATTTATATTTACATGAAAAATTATAACATTTGAATAGGCCTATTGCCCTGGGGTGCAGAGCTCTTCTATTATTTTAAATTCTGAATAAATCAAGGAATACATTGATTCATCATGATAAGCTATTTATTTTTTTTATGTCTGTATACATTTTATTGAAAAGAGTTGAGCAAAAGTTTTGGAGTAGAGCTTTTTTGATAGGAAATAAAATATTGTTGGGACAAATGTTCTGATGCATATATATATATTTATTGATCTATTCGTTAATCCATTTTATCTATGTAGACCAGGATATGGGGCATTGTCTTAGTTTCCTGGTAATATAGGTGGGCCCCTCCACCTCTGGTCACAATATATACATAGATTCAATATGCTGTTTACTCTAATATTAATAATATTGTAAAAAACATTTATAACTACGTTTTGAAAAAAATTTTCTATAAACAGCAAAACTAAAATTTGTATTAATAGTAATAATGGTCAGACGGCAGAATTTAAACAATTGGGAGAGAAAGCGAAGGAGAAGATGAAGACAGGTAATATTAATTTAAAATTTACAATTATTTATTTTATAAATATTAAGTATGCGATTGTGCTTAATACACATTTTTATTATATTTTTTTGAAAAAACATATTAATGACATTTAACTGTTATATGTCGGATCATTTTATGTATGTGTTTAATAAAACTATTTTATTGTAATAGAAATTGGAATAATTACCTATTAGAATAATGTACAAATACATTTGTATACTTAAATTTGATTTTAATAAATAATTCATTAGGAAAAAAATATTCCTTTTATAACAATGTATACACAATTGACGAACAAAATAAACTATTATTTACACTTAAATAAATAATTAAAATAGAATGAAGACTTTATTTTCCAAATTTTTGTTCATGTCTACTGTATTGTTCCAATAAGTTATAAAACTTTAAAAATGTGACGTTGTAATGTGTCTTTAACATACTAGAAAATAATAATACATATAATTAATGATAAAACATACAGTCTATTTGCATTTTAAATTAGAAATATCTAACTTACAAAAATTCAGTGACACGAGTGTGCCAAGGTAACAGGCCAAATGTTGTACAAGATTTGCCACAGATCAAAACCAAATCTGGTTCAACCATGGGGAATGTCTTATTGATTGCAGATTCAACTAGAGTATCTGAGAATTCTTCATCTGCTGTGCACACAGTGCGCAAGGCATTTACTAATTGTAATTTGGAATGTTTAGATGTCAGTATGTTGACTTCGATTCTTGGTTCCCATTTATATCCTTGAAATGTAAAATAATTGCTAAAGTACTTCATTTAAAAATAATCTTAAACTTTATTTTAAATCCCCCTTTTTTTAACACTTGGTTTAACATTAATTCAAATGATACACAATTCATACATCGGACAAGTGGGGACAAATATTGAATTTTATACGGTTGATACAGGCACAGCAGAGTTGTGCCCATAGTCTATTGTTGTATGTACCTAAATTAATATTAATAATTGTATTCTACGATTAATTGCTTGGAACTTCACATTTTTTTTTGATAGTTGTCAGTTATATCGACTATATTATATTTTTATTTAATTTAAGTTTTTGGTAAATAATTTTTCTTTTATTCAATATTTTGGGTGGGGTATGTGCTCCTTATAACATACTGCCATCGACTATACATCATGACTCATGAGGCATTAAAAATTATGATATAATACACCTACATATAGGTACACGAGGAAAAAAAGCAAAAAATAGTGCAGTTGTAATATTAGAACATTAAATTGAATTTAGTCTAAAAATTAGTATGAAATAAAAATAGAATACAAAACAAACATGATCATGTACCACTGAATGCAAATTTTTTTTAATCAACAATTTGTACACCTACCAAGGTGAGTTTATTATTCCTTTTTTAAGTTGTTATTTTTCATCATTAAATTTTTAAGTGTTCTTTAAGTATTTAAAAAATGTTATCGTACATTATATTATGTTCAAAACATTATTATCATAAAAAATATTTACCATTGATACATTTTTTTGATTCCAATTTAATGTCATCGTTAAATTCTAATCCCCAATTGATTTTTGTCAACAAGCCACTGTATTGATCTCTCAATGCGAAAAATAATTCTTCAGGAGATATGCCTGGAAATAAGTTGATAAAATTATTATTCAATACCCATCATTGCAACGTGTTAGTGTTTGTAGTTTGTGTTGAAGCAATTAAAACAAATTCAGCATATTTTGTTCATGTCTGTAATGTCATGCGATCAATTAATGTTTCGTTTTTACCAGATAGTGGATACATATTTAACATTGTGGAGCCAAAAACTTGAGGTAAGTGATAAGACAACAACAAATACCATAAAATTATATTCTTACCATTTTCATTGTGGTAAAAACTGACAACTGGCACTTCTAAGAACAACGCCCAAGCGAGTAATTTGGCTAGGTATTCATAGAACACTTCCTCTTGACATACCGACACCACAAGGTGTTTAGGCTTTTTTATCAGCCTATACTTGTTGAATTCGTCGACGGAACGGTCTCGCCACGGATCTGGTTCTTTGAATATTGTTTGGTTGACGAGCCACGTATAAAACGAGTACAGAAAGTGAATAAAAATTAACAGTGCCGAGAACGCAAATTTTATCACATACGTTTTAGAAATAAAGAAGGTATTCATTTTTTGCTTTTATACAACATTAAAACCATCAACTATAACTCATCACAGCATTTGAACTCGGACTAATGTAAGAAATTAAAATTAAAACCTCTTATTATCTGCAACTGTAGGCCGCGCCGCCACGGTCGTATTTGTTGTTAAAAGTGTTCCAATGTTAATCCATTATCTCGTGTATTTTGTGTTGTTAATGATAAGACAAAGGTTACAGTGTATCCACGTCAACAAGGTGAGTTATTATTATACCTTCCGTCATATTTGCATTGTTTTTTCTAAAAAAGTAAATTAGTATTATCTAGAGAGCCTAGATAATAAATTATTATTATTAATAATAATAATAATAATAATAATATTATTATTATTAATAATAATTATCATCTAGGCTCTCTAGTATTATCTAGTAATTACTAGTTATTTATAATAATCAATGGTATTATATACCTAGTATATATACCTATAGGTATATTATAATATGCAGACCTATTATGTACCTTTTATTATAATAATTTATTATTTTTATTGATATTTATTATTGACAACTATTAATGTGGTCAGAAAATGAGTCAACAAATAAAATAACCAATCGAAATTAAATGAAAAACCTAAATCATTGCAGCAGTTGGACAAGCAGGTACCTACCTACCTACTAAAGACCTGCAAGGGCCGAAAAAAAGGTAAAGGGCCGGATCGGGCTTTATTTTTTTGCAACTTATTTTTACCCATTTTTTAATCGTATTATCATCATTTTAATTGATATATGAATAGATAAAACAATACTTACAAGATTAAATTACAATTAGTGTTTCAATTTAATAATAATAAAATTTGGAATATATTAATAGATTTGATAAAATACTATATAGTATCATTGATTATAAATTATTATAATTTATAATCAATGATAGTATATTACAAATGTATATAATATTATAATATACTAACCGATAAATATTTAAGTTACAAATTTCGTATTTGTTATAACAAAACATAATTTTGTATACCCCTACTCTAGCAACTTACACCAGTTTAAAGTTTCCGAGTTAATTATTTAAAAACGCTGGTGCCGAAGTATGCTAATCCTAGCAACTGAAAATAAAAATAAATCATTTTTGGTGGGTTAAAATTAAGTTACGAATTTCAATTTGTGGTTACAAAAAAATTACAAATGATTAAATAATGAAATATTTTTTAAGAACGATATTATTTTAAATTGTGTCAGGTCGTTATGGTAAGTTATAGATACATACTAATTTACTATATTTATTTATACAATAGGTATTATAATTATGATAATTATAAAAAATATAAAAATTATAATACCCATCAACAATAGTTATTGTAATATAAAATAGGATTGGGGCATGGGTGATTTATCACCCTCATCACCCACTTAATTACGTCACTGGGATGGCTGTATGAGTGTTTGTCTCCTTATTCTAGTCTTCGTGAATATTATACCTACCTACCTTCTGTTATTTTGGACACTTAAGCTTTGACACTTTCGTCACTTCGGACCTTTGACAGGATAGCGTATTATTATTATTTAAAATTTGAAAGCAAAAGTAAATGAGCGAAATTCGGTATTATATTATTAAAAAAAAATTTAAAAAATCGACTGTATATATTACTGTACAGACTTGGATAAAATACTTTTTAAAAGTAGGTATTTCTAATACATCATAAAACTTTCAAAAAAGCATTCAGAATATGTATTCAAATACTTTTTTTTTTTTACTTTAAAATACTGAATAGAATTCTATGTTTTGTTAACATAATATATATAAATTATTGCATTATTATCAATTTATAACGCAGACCTGCGTTATATCTATCGGCTACGAAACCTGTACAAAAAACAAAAAAAATCTGTGGTGGGAGAGGGGTCAATTATCCGTCCGTCTGTCGGCTGTCCTTACAATCGTTGCCACAATAATAATATTTATACTATAATATAAACTATAACATAAACTATGCCCTTTATATATGCTATCCATAATAATATATTTTACTCGCTATTGTGATCGTTTTTTATTATTTGATTTCCCCGTGTAAAAGCTAAAAAGTTACAAATAAAATAATTATTCATAAAAGATAAATTGATTTGATATTTTTGAATGGAAATAGTTCATTGTTTTTATGTAACGGAGAAGTCGTTATAAATCGGAAAATAACAAATATATGGTTGTCACGATTACCGACTGTTTAATATTTATACTTTTAAGTTTAGTGCGAGATTAAAAATGATCAATACTTTAACTCTTAAGATTGTAGGTAGACTTATCATCTGTATAAGAATTTGCAGTTGCAGGCCTTGAAAAATTGCTTCGTATCATATAATAATGAAAGTTCATGCCAAGCTATCACTAAGTACATAATATATTATTATATGTTGGCTATAATAGGTAGTAGGTATATATTTATTAATACGGAGCTTATGAGTCATGACGACTGACGAGGCTTATATGCAGTGCTATCTCTGTGTTGGGGATGTCCTACCCCCCCCCCCAAATTCGGAAAGCAGTTGGCAAAATTAAGTTCAATCGGCAAATAGAAGAAAAAATCGATGGCTTTTTTTTTGCTTATTTTATATTTTGAAGAGAAGTATTATATTATTATTTAAAATTTTTACTCCCTCCCCGCAAAAAAAAATCTTTCTTCGGTACAGGACCGCTTATATGATTTATATAATAATTACCTATATATTTAGAAGTCAGAACCCATACAATTGATGGAGTCTAATATTATTTATTTTATTTTATATTTTGATGATGTTTATTTTTGTTTTTTCTGTGAAAAACTTATCCATTGCAGAAGACGCTTGATCCGATTTCTGTATTAGCATATTGAATCAATATGACCTATTATTGATATTGAATTTTATTTCTCACGATAATGATTATGAATTATAATAATCATTTATAGGTATGACCTGCAATTATCGATAAAACATAATTTAATCAATATATTATAAATATTATAAGTTTATAGTCTATATATACTGCATTATATTATATGTGTATACCTATTCTATTTGATATCAGTGATTTATGGAAATATACATTGGTATATGATCATAGGTAGTAGATTCCTAACATTTTTAATAGTATAAATATTTAAAATATCTATATATATGGCTGTGTATTATAAAGTTGATAATCTAATTTATTATGAATGATTATTGATTATTATACAATAATATACTTAATCGGTACACTTTTTTTTAACAGATATGTATATACCTAGATTCTAATAATATTATGATCTATATAGATTATTGTTATAATTAATAATAAATCAACACTATGAATAATTATTATAAGCCCAAAATTACAAAAATAGTATAGGTACACTTTTAACTGCATACCTATAGGTAGGTAGGTACGTATTTTAAGTATGTTTATTATCTTTTTGTTGGTTTTTGGTTCGCACTGATGATGACAAGTGACAACACATGGGTACCTAGTTGACGGTGTTGTTGAAATACGTATATTTTAACGCGTGAAAAGTGTATTATGTTTGTGATTTTGTTGGCTTTATAATAATTTATAGTATTACAGTCACTGAGTCAGAAGTGCGTATTTTAATTTAAATTAACAGTGTATTATAATATAGTTTATATTTGAATATTTGAATATATACAATTATGCAAATATATTATAGGTAGATAGGTACATAATAATATGTAGTATTATATAAGTACACATTATACTATTTTTATTACGGGCATCAGATTAAAATTTGTATACTTTAGGAATGGTTGACACAATGCTTTCCCAACTATAAATATGTTTTAGGTTCATAGTATTGTAATAATGATTTTTTTTGGGGGGATGGGGGATATTTTTCGTAGTTTTTGAAGTTTTAAAGCGTTAAAAAATAAATAATACCGGGAAAAAATCGAAAAATGACCGCTACAAAGTATCGGCTCAAACCAATTTGCTATAAAAAAATGTCTTCACTTAAAAATTCCTACTCAATTCCTTTTGGTTGAAAAGTTGATCACAGAGAAAAAAAATAAACTTCGTTATAAAATTAATAGATTCTAAAATACCTATAGTTAATTTTAGGTTTCTATCACCCGTCTCATCGTCCTGCTGTTTTCGTGGCTATGGTTACTTATTATTGTAATTTTTTTTTTAACTTTTTAAAATATTTTTATTAATTTTATTAAATAATACGGTTTATTGTATTTATGTTTTATTTACAAGTTACTTAGGAAAATACGTTAAGGAATATTCATTAACCGAAATGGATTTCATTAGGTATTTTACAAAATAATAATTTATTCATATAATTATTTTGGATCAGTTTAAATACGAAGATTGCATAAATAAATAATACAAGTATACAAAAAATATCTTTTGAAATCATTATCAAAATAAAAATATAAAAATAAAAACATTTAAAATATATATTATTAAATACTATAAACTAAATATTGAAAATGCGTCTTACAGATAAATGATATTACACAAATATATTATATAATTTAAAATGTACAATTACACAGCTTACTCGAACTAATAAATTAAAACAAATCACATTTAACACGTTATACAACGTACAAAAAATATATTTAGTAAAAAAAAAAAAAAAAAATAATACGCGTTAACCATCCTTTAAAACCGTATTTATCCATTTGGTGTTCGACTTGACTTTATCGTAGAGTCTGGGTCTCATCATGCCGTCTGCCGAACAAGCAATACGCCAATTGGTTACGCCGACCAAGACCCAGCTTCTTTTATTAGCTGACAAACACATCATTGGACTTCCAGCAAATTCTTCCTCCGTACAATCATTATGGTCATAAATCGAATCATAACATAAACCATTCACAGTAGTAATGCTGATATTGGCACAACTTTCCATGGAACTTTCTTTAACTTCGATTCTCTGCAGAGTGTCACCTATATAATATATTATAAAGTTAAAATTTAACAATAATATGTTAAGTAATCATACGTATATATAATATATATATATATATATATATATATTATGGTTTATATATAATATAAAACGACAGAAGAAACTAACGATTTTTCGCCCATCCTAATGTTTGACAATGTAAGTATGGTCCATCATTTTGTTCATTGCTCAGGCACACCGATCGAATGTGATCGGAATAAATGACCGGGGAACTTAGTTTTACCAAAACCAACGTGCTTCCTTCCACCGGGGACTTGACCATTCCGATAATGTGTCGTTCTTGTTGCCACGGTGATACGGCGTTTAATCTTACCGCCCCTAAACGTGCCACCCATTCGGCTTTACTTTGACTATAAAACCACATATAAAGACAATATACACAAAAAAATTACAAAAATATATGGTAAACTAAAATAAATCAATACAATAATAATAATATAGATTATAATATAACATAGATTTTCATGAAAAATACTCTACGAATAACTATTTACCCTTGAAAACACGAAGCACTGGTAAGTAACCATTCAGAAGATATAAGAGTACCATCGCAAACATGAGTTCCACTTTTATAAAGTATAGCGTGCCACGGCCAATCGCCGTGGGAAGCCATTTTACTTAAGCCGTCAATTCCGTATTTTTGTCTCCTATTTGTTTGTATACCACAAACTAGATAAAAAAAAAAAATCTTTTTAATTTTTAAGTATATATATTTTTTTTCCGAATTCGAACCAATGGCGTGATGGGGAATACTTATCACAATGGGCCACCACGACGCCGAAGCATATTTACATGTATTTAATCTTTTGCTTACCGGCATCGTTACATGCGACACGTAGGACTTTTTTGTTAGGACATGTTCCCAGGTTAAAAGTGATTTCACTAGCGAATGGATCTACAACATGGACGTACCGCGAAGGAACAGGCGTCGTTAGATCTTCATCATCGACGATTTGTACACTTGTCAGATTCCTTTTTTTGATACCAACAAAATTAATGTATATCCGGATATAATATGGTATATGTAAACGTTAAAAATACTGCAAAAAGTTGCGCTTACTGATAGTTGAGCGTGCGACAGAGTGACGTAGCAATTGTTTGAAGGGCTGCAGTTATTTTTTCATTTGGAATATCTGTTTCAAAATTAGCTGCGCACAACTTGCCTGACATTCCTCTTTCAATGAAAAATACATAACCTTCCGGAGAATATGTATCGATCGTTGCCAATGGTAACATTTGGTCTACAGACCTAGCAGTTTCCGAAATTAACACTAAATGAAAAATTAAAATCAATCCATCAATATTCATCATAATATTTATTCACGTTTATTGAGATTGAGACTTTTAAACGAATTAACTAAATGTTAATGATAATAAAGTATAAAAATCGCTGTTATATATTATTTTCAAAAAGAGGACATTATAATATTATCTATATACTCACAGCAATTACGTTCATCGGTTTCACCTGGGCAGTCGACTACACCATCGCATCGAGATCTAACAGGGATGCACGTTCTAGAAGTGATGCAATGAAGATATCCAGCAGGGCAGTAACCGCAAGTAGTCTCATCTGACATGTCAGGACAATCGAGAACGCCATCACAAAGTCGATTTGACAACCCGGTTGTTCGTAATTTATAATCACAGCCGGGTTTTGAAGTGCACGTCGAACTGATATTACTATGATCAGGTAATTTCGAACAGTCAAAACCATCTAGAAGTTTTAAAGGTATCCTGTGGCCACAGCCAGTAGTAAACAGCCGACAGCTGTGCTTGCAAGGCAATATCATCTCGTCTTTGTGGAATTTTTCGTCTGGTTTACAAGCCGGTTGAAGTAATTGACAAACAAAATCCAATGTTCTTTGATAGCATTCTGCATCCACCAAATCTCTAAAATAGCAACAATATATATAATTTTCTAATATTTGTACACCATATAATATTATTATGCAGTTGCTACTTATAAATAGTCGTAATAAATACCTAAATGTAATCAAATCATCATGAATATCGTCCAAATTCTTATGTCCAAAATGATTGGGATAACTGGTCAAATTGTATTCCAAAACGGATTTACACAAATTCAGTCTCACCGGTGTACATCGTCTCGGGGATGGTGTAGTTGGATAAAATTCAGTGGCCGATATTTCCGGGGCTAACGTCGACGGTTTTGTCGAGAGAAAAGCATTGTTGGTAATCTGTTTGATGTGTAAACTTCCTGGGACGATTTTCGTTGAAGGATATAAACGACGGAATGCCGATAATATTTCTTCTATTGTAACTGACATTCGCCATCTTATTGGTTCGAATCTCAACCAGAAGTGAACTTTTAAGTTGCCTTCATCACTATAAGTAAAATAAAAAAATATTTTACGACTTTTCATACAAGTATTTACAATTATATATAATAATGTGATCAATATAATTTTAGAATGCCTACGGTTCAAGAGAAATCACTTCGGCATCGACGAATTTTTTTTGTATTGGACTACTGGTTATTATGTTTTTTATTAAATGTGTGTAGTTCAAGACAAAACGTTGATAGTCTTGACTGTCTGGATTGTCAAAATCGATTAAATCTATTCCTTTTTCATCTGCTCTCAGATCTCCTCTAAATATTTTTTCTTCGCCGTTATACGTACGTTGCAAATAGTCATCTGAAATTACCACCCGAGCATATCATATTATAATATATATTTCGAAATTAATAATATATACGCGCAATGAACGGTGAATACCGTTAGGTATAATATTAAATTAATAATACTCATATCGAATATCCCAATGTTAATAAGTGAATGTATTAATATCTTTATAAATTTCACATATGATATTTTAGATTCTGAACATAACGAGGAATGTATTGGTGTTATAAAGATGTGTTTTTTTTTTATGTACCTATACACTTTCGGTAAAAGGAGTCGAGTAGGAGTTTTGGGTTAAGAGTTCTTCCTGGTAGAAAATTTTTTCTAGAATCTAGTTGGTATTGGTATAATATATTTAAAGTTAAAGAAGTTAGTTTCTGATTTTCCAAGTAGCTTTCTTAAGCAAAAAGAAAAACTACCAATTTTAATAAAATTTTTTATAATTTGTGATTTATAGTAACTTATAATACTCTCTCTATGTCTCTTTACAACTTACAAATAAATACATTTATAAAGTATACAAATATACGAGTACAATATTTAGTTAAAACATTAAATACATGGGTGTAATCAGGACTTTAAGTTTGGGTGATTAGGTCCCATCTCCCAACTATTTTCAGTTAAACCCAAAATTTAAAATAATTTTGGGGAGTGTAAATTAATTTTAGGGACGATAAGGTCCCTAATTTTCCCAGCTGCGGCGATGAATACTTATGTATTATATATAAAACTATTGAGTTGATCAGTTCACTTATATATTAATTATATGTAGGGGTATGTAGATTTTAGTCGCATTATATATATTTTAATTATAAAATATATATATTTTTTTTATGAAGTGTGAAGTAAGAAAATTATCATTATATGTATATACATAATTATTATTGATTATTTTATAACTCTCACCAATAAGACTATAATTACTTAATAAATAATAACAATAAATTTATAGCCAAATGTCTAAAATATTAATGCCATATAAATATATTAATATATTTTACGTACTCCTATTTTCCTATATATTTTGTATAGATTTTGGCATTTTGCTCAGCCGTGCGTATATTATATTATACGCAATACACATTATAATTTTATATTGATTGTTTCACGTATTTTTTATTTTTTTTTTATAAATCATAAATTGAATCACGCTCTGCATCTCTTAATTTCCCAAGATAGAAAACAAATTTCCTTTATGTAATTTTTTATTTATCAATTTTTTATGCGTTTCTATAGGTAGTGATAAACAAATGTGCGATTCGTGAACATATATAGATAGGTACATTGCGTATATGCATAGAAATACAGAACACAATGTATATATACGGTCGATCATGGGTGAAAGGAAGCGCTATTTTGTTACACTTTCAATCTACAAACTGTTTATAAAACTCCCATATATTATAAGCTATATACACAAAAAATAACAACTCTAAGTATGTAGGTATAGAATGTACAAATTGTGATTGGTTAAATAATTACATACAACTTATAGGCTGTAATCAATTTCAGAATAGAGAATATATTTGTGTCCAAATAACAATCTATAGAAATAAGTATTTATATAAACAACATCACATTTATCACAAAATATAATAATGGATGATTAAAAAAATAAAAAGTATGCCTGTCAACTTTCCAATTTATTTATGATGAACCTATATATATATATATATAGTTATTATATAGGGTTAATTTCTTTTTGTAGAAACTATATGAAAGGTCGTTGGCGGTGTATATATGAAACACAACATATATTTTATTTCATTATTGGTATAGGTTAGATATATATGAAATAATCACTAATCACTAACAGCCTAGCTATTATATATCAATAGAAAATTTTACGATTATATAAATATATATATATTTTTTAATATATTGAAATTATTGATAAAATACAACAAAAAAAAAAAAAATGAAATACATTTTAGGGTTGATAACATAGGTAACCTATATATGTGTATTTAATATTTATATATACGAATAAACTGTAGATAAAAAAAAACGAACATTGTTTTATATTTTGCGTAGAGAGTAAGCAGGAAACTGTAGATATAAAGTTATATAATAATTTACTTATAGTTTTTTTTTTTAGAAAAACACTTAGATTAGTATACTATATAATAGGTATATGTTCCTAAAAATAGTAAAAATAAGTAAAAATACTTTAAAAATACTATAAGCATTATACAATTATACATTTTAAATGTTTAAAATTAAAAAAATTATATATTTTTATTATAATAAAATTAGATTAGATATACATAAAATATATATTTTCAATCAGTATTTAACTAACATTTTCATTACAATAAAAGTCTATACCATATAGACTCGTGCGATTGACCGTGAAATCAAATTTTCGCCAAAATATTTTATGCTGGTTGTACGTGAAATATGATTAATTCTTAATACATTTTTTTTTAAATAGCCTTTATTTTGAAAAAAACATAACAGCTTGACAATATTATTATCAAATAATACCTATAATTAATCGAAGAATTTAAATAGAGAAACCAGATTTAATAATGAAGAAGAAATTACAGCAGGGGATCAAGAATTAAATAAAAGTTTAAATCAGTAGATTTAACCATAACATACATGAGGAAAAAGGATGAGTTTGTTAAGAGATAAAAATGGACAATCAATAAAAATATGATGAACGTCACAATTGATTTCGTTTGTATGTAGATTATAAAAAGGAGCGGAATCAAGGGATAATAGAAGAAATGAAATGGGAGAAGATTGCAGTGACCGAAACGAAGGAGAGAGTATGAAATTAATCTATGCTTAGGCAGATCGAGATCCAAAAACTAAGGATGGTTTGGAAAAATGATTGTCATGTTATATTATTTAGCTGAATAAAAATAAACCATCTAAATAATCGGATAAATGATTATGCTCAATGCTTAGAATTAAAAAAAATTATTATTTTAATAGACATAGTTTTCAACACAGATTTGCACCGTTATAAAGTATACCAGCTATTATTGTGTTAACTTATACTTATCGTGCTTACTGCTGCTTACGCACTACCTAATAGAAAATTCTCAAATTTCGAGTCATTATAACTGGTTTTTAATAATTGCCTAATTGTCCAACTGTCTTTTTTGAAATAGGTATACAATTATAATTATATTTTAATGAACATAACATAGTATTTTGTGTACCTACTTACGAATTTGAATTTCGGAAATTATAGATGTAGTAGGACTTTATTTCCATGACAATGGATATTATTATTAGTACCTAAACGATATAGACACATATTATATAATACGAGAATTTCGGCAATTTAATTCACACTAATTAATGTGTGTGTGTGTGTTTTTTTTAAACAATTCCGAATATTTTTGATGGTCATTGAACCGAATAAACATAATCCAAATTAAATAAAAACAAAACCTCCCATGAAATTACACTTATCCGTATATAGTTATATACATAGTTGGTCCTAACTCCTATTTAATGTATTTCTTCACGGTGTCATAATAGTGAATAATATAACGTTCCAAAGATAAAAAAAAAACCGTTAGCCGAAATAGCAAACATTCGACTTTGTAATAATTTGTGTAGGTATGGCAAAAACTGCTAATTAAAATACGTTAGTTTTTTTATTTAATCAACATTATTATAAATTATTTAAGTGATTAATAAAACATGATTTCTTCGTACATAAATGACGACAATATAATATACCTATCGTCTATTATACTTATATATTTTCGAAAATATGGTTCAAATGTTATCCCAAAATGAACATGTTTTTTTCATGATATGTCATCGAGTATTTCGCACAAAAAATGTGTATCTATTTAAGAGTTATTCTGATATTATCTACCATGAAAAAAATTCATAGTGTCATTATCATGAGTTTTCCAATAAATAGTTTGACGGATGATTATTCACACATAGCTGGTTTACGATATGATACTATATACTACCTATGCGAAATAAATATATAATTTATGTAATGATTAATGTATTTAAAATAAAAATATAAGTAAATATACACCTATATAGGCTACATAAATTACATTATAATCGTAAAGTACCAATATATACAAGTAGGATAATGCGTATATATTATAAAATAAAACGTGATTTTAGTTGATATAATATATATAATACCTATCCTTCGATAAACATATTCGATATAAATTGTTGATAATTCAAATCGTGCATCTAGATTAGATACTATGTAAAAATTAAAAGTATCGCGTGATATTAAATAAAACATAGGTAGGTTTACTGTAACTTTTGACGTGTAGGCGTAAATATCAAAATTTTTTTATAACTATGAATATACCTAATAATCAATGTCTTAAACGTTAGTATTTATACAACTCAATAAAAATAATCTTTTGTTATTCTTATTCTTTCGTCAAATTTTTGAGTCGTATATTATTTATTAGATAATATAATATACTACAATACTCTGCAGTATATATACCAATAGGCAGCTGGTATGCACTTATGTAATTGTATTTACCATATAGAATCTGTAGCAGTAAATCTATTAAATACGTATAATATATACCTATACTGCTATCTATATACTCGAATTAATGAACATAAATAATTAATATATACATAAATAAGTATAGGTACATTTGAAATAAAAACTAAAAGGTTTTTATTAAAATAAAATCGAATATGAGTTAAATAAAAATATTTAGGTACAGTTTAAATGTATAACTACTGCTATATTACAATAATCTATATTCGTAAGTCGTTTTATGTAAAGTTGATTACATTTGAAGTATTAAAATTTCGCAGTTTTATATTATTGTGTACCTACCCATAATACCTAGGTATACTTTCTACTATACGTATAGTATATAAACCAATATCTGTATCGCACGCTGTAGTAGGTACATATATATAGGCGTACCTACATATTCTATATGACACAATACACAATTTCGTTCGAAGATAAATTTAAAACCACAAAATGTGTTAATTTTAATTTCTGATCTACTTATCGAAATGTACGATTCGTATTCGCATAGTATAGGTATAGACTATAGGTATATAGTATATATACCTACTACAATATTATTTTTCACAATAATAATTTGATCGTATAACGGATTCGAAGTTGTAGGTACAATATATATTGAATATTAAACGTGGGTATATATTGCTCAAAGAATCTTGCGATTACTCGTTAAACTCAAATTTATCTCGATACCCGGTAAACTTATTTTTCTTTATTTTAATTTATCGATCATTGTTGACCTGGTTGTTATAATTGATGACAGTGATCATTAAATTACAATTTAATTTGAAAGATAAAATCTTTGCGATGGCGAATCAAATAGTCATATTTATATATATATTATATATATATAATTATTATTGGCCTTTTAAAATAAACAATATAAAGTAAATCTAAAATATTATTGTATTACATTTTTAAATTAATATCCGTGATGAAGATCGATACTCAGCTAATAAATCAATTAGGTATGTATCTAGTTATATATTTTAAATAATAAAATTATAATGTAATGTTTGTATAATATTTTAGTAGATAGGTATATAATATTATACTTTACTTCATATTATATTATATAAAATAAATTATTTTAGTAAAAGTATAAGACAATAAATATGTATCAAAAAAAAAATAAAAAATTATGTATCCAAACATAAATTTCATTGGAAACCTCCATTCTGAACATTTCAATAATTCTTCAAAAAGTTTAGTTTCTTCATTGATATTTAAAATAACTTGTTCATAGATTTATTTGTATTTAAATGATTACAAATGGTGCTTTTTAGAATTCCATATGCTTCCGAAGCACGTCGAATCGACAATGTTTTTGTCGGACAGAACTGCTTTTTTGATAGCGTCAGGATTATAATTTTGATATCCCCGGCCACCTACCTTTTTTACGTATGCTCTGGGCATCTTTATGGAACGTGTGCGATCTGGTATTTCAATGTTCGAAGTCACCTCAAATTTTAAAATAATTGTATTTAAAAAAACACTACAACATGGAATTTCACAACAAACTTTTTTTTTGACATAAATAAATTGATACACGACAAAATTATGAGTTGATAAAAAAAAGCCGCGTTCAAAAATGTTTATTCTTAATTGTGCTACGAGAGTTATCAGTTGGACAATTCAAAATATCAAAAATAGAATATTCTATATTTACCTCCACACCATGTGTTATGATAAAATTATATTATCATAAATACCAATTTTCCAGGAGGTTAAATTAGATACCAATGTAGTGTATCCATTTTTAACTTTTATCAAACATATAATCAAAAATGATAATTTAATGATAAAAAAATGGTTTTGTCCGGATTTACCCCATGTGTCCGAAGTCACCCCATTTTACGGAACAATAAAATAAACCTAAGGTATTCGACAGAATATTACTGAATAATACTATAGGTGAATACTGAACGCTTATTTTATTGTTTAATTACAAATACCTACCTATATAGTATATATAATAAATATACACTATTTTTTATAAAAGTAAATTTTAAAATTTTTTTATAATTTAATTATAAATAATAAATATTAATGAGTATATAGGTACTTACATCCTGCGTATAACGATAACGAAAATATTAATAAAAACACCAATAATGTTTCGATAATGCAACACTTCCATCGATATCTTTGGCTGAACTTTCTGGTGAACTTAAGTTCACTGTCAGTTGTTGAAGCATAAGAACTCGTTGCCCCGCTTCCGACCGATACCTATAAAAAATAGAGATAAATGTTTTAAATTATTAAAAAAAAAATGTACCTATACAATATACAATTAATAATATATAATTGATATTTATATATATTTTATACATAATTTATAATATATGTATAATGTATATAAATAAAATATTCTTACGATGACCACATTTTAAAAAAAAAGTACAATTCGTAACCCAACAACCTTTCCTCAATGTTTCAACTCTTTTAAGGTTATATGAGTTAAACAATGTTTTAATGAGAATTTTATAAAATGACGACGGCATACGAACAAAGGAGATGGGGAAAAATGAATAAGAGGAAAAATTGAACATCGGACTGGTTTGTTGATAAGTAATGGATCATGAGATACATTTTTCACTTCTTCCGCTTTTATTGGTAATTATTAGGGCCCAGATGTAGATGACATTTCTATTTACATTTTTACAATTTACATTTGTTTTGGAACGTCTTAGGTGATGATTTCCTAGCTAGAAATATGATTCAATAACATACGAATCTAATTAACTAATTTTTATTTTGCATTTTTATTTTTAGAATTTTTTGGATTTTTATTTTTTAGGGCATTTTTTGATATTTTAAGGTAATTTTTTTAAATTGTTTTTTAATAATCCAAAAAATTACGAGATTGCTATTATTATTTTTTTTTCATTATTTTACGTAATATATTTTTTATTGTTATTTTTTAGATTACCTAATACATATGTTTTCCTTTATAATTTAACATTTGTGCATACATTTAGTTGTACAAAAATTACATTATACCGTAAAAAGTTTGAGAAAAACTGCAAATAAGAAATATAAAATACGTCGTATAAATATATAATACATATGTCTAATACAGTATTATTATAACTTAAGTAATTTAAAAATGTTTAAAGGGTTTTTTCGTATTTTAGATTATAAATTAAATTTTTCAAGGGCGTTTTTATGTTTTTAGGTCATACTAAATGCAATTTTTTTAGGACATTTTTATAGGTTTTTTAGACCGTATCAACATCCTGGCCCTATAGTAATTAGGTAGATATCTACTAATTATACTACTACCTGTATTTGTTTTTTCTGTCTTTACCGTAAAAGTGTCCTTCAGAAGTAGGTACACTATGGAAGTACTTTCAAGAATTAAAAAGGACACGGGACATTTTTCGCAAAAAAAAGAAGTATACGAGTATAATAGGTACCTATAACATATATACTACGTCTGCATGCAGGTCACCGTAAATATTTTATATATTCATTATCGTTACACACGGTAAATAGGTAAATCTATAACTCGCTGCAATACGATTTGAGATTTATATGCGTATAGAAACATTTCAATATTCCTGTTTATTGGCGGTTTTCGACAGTAGGTAGGTACATGATATAACCGAGTATAATTATTATGATTCAACACCGTGCATATAGTGCTGCATATATTATAATAGTTATGCAAGAGTATTTTGTTGCTCCGCAGTGCGTATAAATAGGTACCTACTGATATAAATCCTGCGAGATATATAATTGGGACGACGATACCCTCCCCCGCCATATAGCGCACAACGGAAGGTCAAAATCGTTGAACTGAACAGAAGAACTTTGCGAATCACGGTCAATGCCGACACGTTGGCGCGTTCGACGTGCCCACGACGATGTATCCCCGATATACTATATCCTGACGATATTATACTGTTGCCAAACGTTTATAATTATTGTTATTATTATTATTATTATATTATTATTATTATTATTATTACGGTATATTATATAGGTATTGCCTGGTATTATAGGTGCATAATATAAACGAAAACGGTATAATGTTATGATTTTTCAACTGGGTCAGACCAGCTGCATTCGTCGTGTATTCGAGGGAAATCAGTAAAATAATATTGTACGTACGACTAATTTAGAAAATATCGTATCCTTCATTCCTTCTGTTTATAATAATATACGGTATATAGGTGTACGTATAAATATACAATAATATGTACCTATATGTACATAGGGCTTAAAGTGGAAAAAAATTCTTGGGGGGGGAGGACTTATAATATAGTTGTAAGCGTTTGCCATATATCATTATATTATGTATAATATATTATATGTACTTATATATACAGAGTAATTTTCAAAGTATGTTTACCCCACTTTTAACTCAGAATAATAAACAAATTTGAAATTTATTTCATGTAAAGTTTAAAGCATTATAATAATACCTACTGTATTTTTGCGAAATAAATAATTTTTTATAAAAATATAATATTTTGAAAGAAAATTAATTTTTTTTCACAATATAAAGTTATATTAGTCTAGTGGTTGACATTTAAGAAAACTAAAAACTAAAAAAATCACCCAGATAAAAAATAGTATAAAAATCACTGTTATTACTGTTATTAATGCTTTAAATTGTACTAAAAATAAATTTAAATTTACGCATTATACATGGTTAAAAGTGAGATGAACATGCTTAAAAAATCACACTGTTATATATGAATCTAAATTTTACATTATTTAATAAAAAGATATTTTAAAATAAAATAATTAGGTATAAAGTACTTAAATAGGAATATAAATTGTAATTTCTTTAGTATTTGTTAATTTGTTATCTTTAACATTAAATAATAAAAACAAAAATAAAAATTGAAAAAATATACCAATAATAATAATAATAAAATTAATTTCTGAATTATATTGAATATTGATTAATATTTTGCTATAATTTGAGCGTTCTGGTGTACCTTAGGGAGAAATTGTTAAACGGGACTGAATCCGCTGTGTTAATTTAAAATAAATGAATAGATTTATAATAAAATAGCCATTTTATTGATAAGTTTTTAATTTTTATTCAATTAGAAAAACATAATTATTCAAATCGGGTAAAGAGTGACCATAACAGTTATAATAGAGCCATTTGATTTTGAACAAAAAAATAAAAACAGATTTGCTTAATAAACCAAATACATGACTAAATTAAATTAAATTTCAATTTTGACAAATTTTCATTTGCTTTCTCTGTCCAACCAATTGACAATATAGGAAATTTACATTCGGCATTCTTATTACAACATCGTAAAGTTTATTATAATAAATGTACTTATTACCAAATGTATAGACGAGATTACTATCTATGTAGTACCGTTGTTTTTTTCGAAATTTTTAATTTTAGAAAGAATCTGTGGTCGATATGCAACGATAGCAGACAGCAAAGAAAACAGAGAGAATGCTAAAGAACATAAATAATTCACTAAAACCTGACTATAAAATGAAAATGAATAAGACAAAAACAAAGATTCTATATTATAGCAGACAACAATTAGACACTAATATAACCATAGACAATATCAAACTTGAGAATGTGAACAGTTTTATATATAGATACATTGGAAGTAAAATTAAAAGTGACGGGAAAAGTACCATGGGTATTAATTGTAGAATAGCACAAGCTAAACAGGTGTTTTTCTCAAAGAAAAAATTATTAACTACAAATATGATAAACATAAACATCAGAAAAACACTAATAAAAATAAGAGTGTGGAGTGTAGCATTGTATGAAGCAAAATCATAGACGACACTGAAATCTGATCGAAGAAAAATAAAAGCATTCAAAACTTGATGTTGATGAAGGATGTTAAAAACCGCCTGGATCAAATTAAACAGTATATTATAGGATAAACGAAAATAGATCAATATGGACGAAAATCGGGGAGAGAAGAAAAAAGTACATAGGATATCTCATAAGGAATAATACATGGGAAACATCTATAATTACAAGAAAAATTGAAGGGAAATCAGAAAGAGGAAGACCAAGACAGTAATTTATGAAGCAAATAAATGTTGGATATAGGAAAAGGATCATACAAATAATTGAAAGAAGTTGCTATAGATAGAGAAAAATGGAGGAACATTACATCATTAAATCAATCTACGGATTGAAAAAAAATATGTATCTATTGAAATTATTTAAATTTAAAAATAGTTATATCATTTTTCAAGAGTAAAAAACGACGCTATGCCATAAATAAGGTTAGATTAGGTTAGGTTTCATATATAAATTTAATAATAGGTAATTTAAGTATTAACTCTATTATTAGAATTGATCAAGTTGTAATAAGAACGCTGAACGGAAATTTCTTACCTATATCGTTAGTAATTAGTTAGACGGAGAAAGCAAATGCGTGTGTAGCGTCTTCTCAACCCATCATTATAATTTGGTTCATTTTTCATTAGTTTGAATAATTTTGTTTAAAAAACTTAAAACCCGTCAAAAATCTATTTGTGAAAAAAAATTTTTCTTTTAATAATAATAGTAATAAATAACCATTAAGTAAATACGTAAAGATGATTTTACAAGTAAATAATGCTCCATAATTTAAAAAAAAAAATCATAATCTTGTAAATTAAATAAAAAATATATTTTTAATCATATTTATATATTTTTCATACAATTACTGTTAACTTTTAAGTACATTTTTACTAACTGCAGAGAAATTATACTAGGTAGATACTAGGTACAATATTTATAAATATCTATAAGTACTTATTACTTAGGTACTTACTATAAATTATATTTTATAATAGTTTATTAAGTATCAATGTAGGTATCGTTAAATCATATTTTGAAATATAATTATAAAGGTAACATGCATGTTAAAAAACAGTTAAATAAAAATATTTTAAATTATTATTATACAATAATATATAATGTTTTAAAAATCATTCCCAAAGTTATAATATAGACTAATATGATATCATCATATCATATAAATTAACATTAAAACAATATAAAAACATAATTGGTATATTTAAATATATAGGTGTATGTGTGTAATGACCAATAATGTGGTTATAATTTAAGTAGGTACCTATAATTTCATATTAAGTTTAAGTTATAATTATATATAGGTATGTATATTAAGTGAAAACAATATTATTATACATTTACATCAATTATACCTTAATCGCACATATTGAAGTTATATATATATAATATGAGTATTCATACCTATATGGCTATCTAGTATATAATATTATTACGCATTCGCAAAATATTTTCAACTAAGTAAAAGTAATTTAAACATTTCATTAATAAATTTAAATAAATTTACGAGAAATTTAATGTTATTCATGTCGAATTATCTATCTACAGATGGTAGACAGCGGTATTTACATAAAATAAACGAAACTTGTTCATTATAATACGTGTTATTACAAAACTGTTAAAATATTGTATTCGTTGTATTTTATTTTATGATTTGAATCGTAAGAATTTGATATTTTTCTGTTTCCGTATTTATATTTATCTATCAGGTATACAGTTTATGATTTTTTAAAGAATATATGAAAATGCTAATTATTCGTTATTCGTTAAACAAAATCTCTGGCAGTATTCCGAATGAAATAAGAATTCTTCGTGCTATTTGGAAATTGTTCAGAAGTTTCGTTTTTCTGAATTCAATATTATGAAATTCAAAACTTTTTCATTTTCTGCATTTTTTATGTTTATTAATGGACTATAAAATCTCATTTTTAGCTTAACAATTTCAAAATCATGGTAATATAATGATAAAAAAAGCCGATTAAAAATATTTTGTATATGCAAATGTGGGATTCAATAATACTGGGAGCTATTAGTATTAATCTTACTTTACATATTCTTACGGCTTACATCTTACAGTCTTGCTTATATATAATCTGTACATAATATAGTTCAATACCAATTATACGTGATATTATGTTATGACTATATGGCGTTATGTGTAGACGCTTATATTATTTATTTTCTAATTTATAATTTAATAAATTGGAAAATTTAAAATCACATCATCCTATAATTTATACTAAATAAGGTATAAAAAACACAATCAATTTCAATTTAATAGATATAATTTTTTAAATTTTGTTGTAAATAGCATTAAACTCAAATTCACTCCTACAATATATATAGGTATATACAATATACACACACTATATGAACTTCAGCCAATCGGCATAATGCCACAGAATTCTGACTATTATACATGTTATAGTGTTATACGCATATTGTAGGTTAAAGATTACGTTTACAGAAGTATATTAATAATAATTATGCCTTGCTTTATATCACTAAAAAAAAATCATGGATAATTGCAATTATTATAATAATATATACGTATATATGTATACGAATTGGAATATACAGTGTAACTGTACCTACATATATTATATAATATATTAATATTTCTGTTTTTCCGAAACTCAATAGGTCTAAACGATCCAATTACTGCAGGTCAAAATATACACTCTATAGCTAGAATCATTTTACATCAGTTACCCATTATCGTACTATTAAAATATATATTATAGGTAGGCACGGTTTACATGTTTATCTATCCGTGTCCCACGAGACTAACAAACGTGGTTTTTTTACTATGAATTTTTCATATCGAGTGGATGGGAGTGGGAAACCTCGAACTGTGCATATAATTTACATTCGGGATAAGTAGGTAAACGACACAATAGTATTATTTTGATTAAAGACACCGACAACTCGCGAGGTAATCAATATGTGGTAGGTAGGTAGGTACCTACCTATCTAATTACGACTGATTACTGAAAAGGAAAGAGAAAAGTGTAACGACTCTAATTTGTATCTATATATTATATATAGTGTTAATAACGTATTCACGAGCAATTAGATATCTGGGAGTAAATATTTTCACAGAGTTTAAATGTTATTTAATTGTAATAATTGTTCGAAAGTGTTAATTTCAATTTTCGAAACAGTACCTTGACGCGTAAATTGGTTCATTCGTATTCGGTAATATAATAGCTATAGTGAACGACGGGCGCAGCGGTCAGTTTATAATAGTTCAACTGTTTCGCGCGATTATTCATTTTTTTTCATTTTTTTTTTTTTAGTGAAATTTTTTTGACGAAATTAATATCCTATTGTCCCATCGTATATATTCGCGGTAACAATATTTTTGTAAATTACCGTGGGAATTTAACTGTATTGAAAAAACAACACGTTTTTATCGCGTATAAATACATATAATACGAAATTACCTACTGCGAGAAGCAAACGTAATATGAAATCGAAAACGGGGCTTCTTCACAAAAACGGCAAGTTCTCACGAACTATATACATTTAATTTGAAAGTGCAACATTGAAAAAAGTAATTTGTATCGTCTCGTTATAAATAAAAACAAGGAAAGTGGTTAACCTTAGGCAGCTATTCAACTTGTACATTAATATGACGTATATTATATAATAACTCGTCTATTTATTAAAAATTAAAAAATTTAATTTAACGTTCTCCGGCGTACTATCTTTTATAATATTTTGAGGACGCTTTTATTAATTTTTTTTGATCATATATGATAGTTAAGTTGTCCGAGGGAAGGCTCGTTTTTGGAAAGTCCAATAGTAGGTATCCTCTCCTCTATTTTTTCCAATTTGAGCACTGTATAGTGTATACATAATAATATGCAGTAATATTGTTGGAATTTTTATTTTTATTTCTAAATCGCACAGTCTTAAATATGTATACAACTTTATTTTCTACATTATAATATTATATTTACACGTTTGTACGTGTTAATGTAAAATACTTATATAATATACAATACCCATAAATATTTATTTACATTTAACTCGTATAAGGGTAATATTCTTACTCTATGGTAATAACCTATGATTTTTTTTTTTATAAAATTATTTGAATTAATTTTCATCAGTATAAAATAGTATATTTTACTATTATATTCGTTTGCTTAATTAATTTTTTTCATGTTCATGCTTGTTTTTTTTTTTCAAATTAATCGCAATTAAATATGTATAAGGTGATATTTCGTAATGGGTGGTAACTATTTGATTTAAATTGTTCAAACAACTAAAATTATAATGTTTTGCAATCATTAAAATATTATATTCATAAAACTCTTATTATAATAATAATATATAAAAAAAATGGTCCTCTGGATGGTCTAACTAGAGTCCTAAAAGTGAGTTTTTCTTTTTTGCTTATTTACGTTTTTAAAGAAGTACCTATTTTCGTACCAATGCGAATGACTGAAATTTTAACTACGTATTGTTAACATTTGCCTGACTAAAAGCTCGCACACCCGAAGAAAAAAAAAAAAAAACTGAAATGACGCCACTGATTATTTTATTAATATATTATATCGAACCGATTGTTGTGGCGCGCAGCAGGTATAACCCGTCCAGTTCATCTGGGCCTTTGGCGACCGTTACATTTTTAAATTTATAGGGGTTATTAAAATTGTGAAGCACATATGTATTTGCCTACATACTTTTTTTTTGAGGTTTTCTCTGTGGAATATTCCCGGTAAAATAGTAATTATCCAACATGAATTAAGATAGTATGGATACCCTCCAACGGCATATAATAATCAGCTATCGTTCTGCCCTCAAAGTGACTCCCTTAATCAGTTGTGGAAATTTACAACTAGCGCTTAATATCATACTGGTGATATCGAATTAAGATCGTGAATAATAATATGAATGAAATTAAAATACATATTAGAGCTCATTTATTTCCAATAGCAGTTTATATTTTATAAATACCTGTCTAAATAATATTACAGCGATTGAGTGATATAATTTGTAATTCGTATTTCGTAAAACTTGTCTTAGCTATTCTACATAAGGAATGGGAATCTATACTACGTATAATAGTTTTTATTTATTATGGTTATACTAAACGTGTAGAAGTTTTGCCACTAGATCGCTAGTTGGACATTTCCAACTGCCGATTGTGAGTAGTCAATTTGGAATCAGATAATTACACTCCGATGCGAGCATCGGTACTATCTTAATTCGTGTTACCTGATAATATCCACGATAACATAAAAATCGCACATTGTAAAGGTGCCTTTTCACAATTCATCATGTCGTCCACTGGTGTCGAAACGTCCGGGTAACCTGGTAACATCCGGGTGACAAGGATTCTCGGTGTATAATATTATGATAAGGACTTTTTAATAATCTAAACAATATGGACCATACAGTGGTAATAATGTACCATTGTAACCACACGTGTATATTTTTAACTCTACGGTAACATTTTGTAACACGATCGATTATAAATGTAACCAACGTGATCAGCCAATGAGATCGCTGGATTTTTAACACTACCAAGAAATTCGTTGGTTTATACCAGTATATGAAGTTGGTATACTTATAGCAGTACCAGTAACTTTTTATTTATCCCGGAATTGTGAGAAATTCGTCTATATTGGAATACTGTTTATATCGGTATACCCTCACCACAATTGTTTTTGCCCCACCAGTTCTCGCATTTTTTTAAATATAAATAATAACACGTATAGGTTGTAAAGGATTAGCCCTTTATTACATAATTATTCATATTCGCCCCCTCTTAAATGAGCTTCAGATCCGCTATTGGATCGTCCGTTCAGTCCACTCAGAATCTAAAATGCAAAAGAAAACTAACACGATTTGTTGTGTTGGACAACGGTGCTGGTTAGCTCAGTCACTGGCGTGAATGTCTTACTAGTTACTGTAGAACATATTACCTACCTTCGATGAAATTATCGAAGTCTTCGTCGTATATTGATATATTCATAATAAAATAGGAATAAGATATTATAATAATTGTAAAAATTTAACAACGGAAATTTTAATTGAATATAAAACAACAGACATCTGTTAATCTATACAACGGATTAAAACGTGTAATAAACTATAAAGATAAAAATGATAACAATTATCAATATCTGAAAAAGGAGAGGAATGAAACAATAATAATACCGGAATACATACTTTGACCCATGTCATCAATATGGGTCAAATAATTTAAATCGGTATAGTTAAATTTTTATATCGGTGTTCTTAACGAATTTCTAAATTTTATACCGGCATTATTTTTGAGGGGAAATTTATACCGGTATAAACCAACGAATTTCTTGGACGTCTGAAATTATAAAGTAAAATTATGGAGTGTAAAGGCCACCTTAAATATCATACATTATTCGATTAATATTTTTGAACCCCTGATCTGGTCAAACGTGTGACGTCACCGATGGCGCAGATGATGAACCAACTGGACGAGTTATATATATATGTATGTATGACGTGTACCGGTCGAGAACGATGCGCATCTGTCTGACGCATAAAGATCCGTAATGCACGCGTTTTACGTACACAAAGCCGCGAAATTATCGTACTCATGCCTGCCCGGCCCGTAGCACGTTGACCTAGTTTACCTGTATAGGTACCCATAATATTATTATGGTATATACCTGGGACACATCGTACTTGGTAAGTGTTTTGTGTTTCAACAACAACGTATATATAGGTACGTGTATACACACACACACACACACATATATATATATATATAATATATATTATATATATATTATATATTATGGTGTCGGGGGGCCATTTCGCACGACGACACAAAAAAATATATAAAACAAAACTACTTAACGAGTCTTGTCTCGTGTATCCGATATAAATCGCGCGCGCGGACGACGGTGTATACCTAATATAATAACACGTCGTCGGCAAGCCGTCCGTCCGGAAATAACGGACGTTTGTCGTCGGCGAATCGCGTCGCGTACTACGTGCTGCGAGTGCGTATAGGCACATTAGTACATATACGTACTTATCCATAATACAGTGTATAATGCCCATTACGGGGCGATCGTAAATTCCGTCCGAAAAGGCCGGGTGAAAAAATGTCTACAGTAAATTCCGTCCCGAAAATTAACGGGTCAAAAAATGGTACGTGCCCGGAAAAATAAATATTTTTAAACTAAGCATTCCCGTTTACTGCGGTAACCACGCCGGCGTGTTATATTATAGTATTTATTCGTAAGTTAGAAAATGTAACGAACACGGGACAATCATCAGAGACGACAATCGCGCCAATCATGTCATTTCTTATCGGTTTTTACCGGTGCTGAACATTCCTTTGACCAATCCGTAATCCGTAATCCGGATTACGGATTAAATCCATCAGTCTGGATTCCGGATATAATCCGTCGATACGGATTGTGGGTATAATCCACTAATCTGGATTGCAAATATTATCCGGTCATGTGTCTCTACACGAGTCAGAGTGTACTTTAAGAACTTGTTCAATAATATTTTTAATAAAGATATTTTTGAGGTGGAATTTACATGTACCTTTTTTGACCTGTACATTTTTGGGGCGGAATTTACAGGTGCCCCCATATTATAGTAGGTACGTATCTATAGACACCTCGATATAAACTAGGTACTATATATATGTATATATAGGTATAGGTATATAGACTATAGGTTATAGGCATAATCGCATTGTAAGACGTGGTCAACATGCGTCGGTATATAGATTGTTCCGTAAGACCGTTAGCCCGACATGTCCGTGGCGAATGAATATTTTTAATGAAAAATAATAACGTGACCGTATTTAATTTAAATAAATAGGCAAACAGTAAATACATGCGGTAACGTCAAAACGGCAAAATTACAATAAACAATACATATACCGATGTACCTAATTTATCTACCCATATACCTACTGATGTAACAGAGACATGAAAGTGTAAAACAACTACTTACAGTTGATATTACAATAACTTGGTATAGGCAATTGATCGGTCCATATTGTATATTAAACCAACATGTCATTGTCACGATATTATGTATTATGCATAAGAATCTAGCCGTGCTTAGCAAAAACGCGGTAACTCCGATTAAGTCTCAAATGTTGGGAAATCGCGTTAGAAATTTTGGCCAATTTTCAAACTTTAAACTCATAGTACGACAGCGCTTGAATATCATTCAATTTGGAGTTAATGTTTATAAACTAAGTTTTACACAGAGAATACATGAAAATACAATTTTCTATATAACATTTTTATTCCTTGTATACCTTGAAATTGACTTACCCCCTTTCGCCTTATGAGTTTCAGTAACCAAAACCTTATAAGTGCATACAAATTGGAGTTTCTTCTTATAATATGATTATGGATGTTCACACAATGAATATTAATACACAAAATGTAGTAGGCATTTCCTTTAATTTATATAGTTAAAAATCCTTACATTTAACAGTTGAAATCATTTAATAATAATAATAATAATAATAACTTTTCAATAAAAAAATATTTCAGAAAATAATACATTAACTAGGCACCTATTTAAAACTAAAATTTGTAGTATTAGGATATTAGTGTGACGGTGTGTATAATATAAATTATACTTTAACTAAATATACTATAATTTACCTAATATTGTAATATTTTTGTTTTTCGTTTAATAATTATTATATATTGATAATATAATGCATTTTGAATAATAACACATTAGAAGAAAAACAATTGTATCTCTAATTAATAAGAAAGAAAATTGCAGTATCTCTATGGATTTACTGCTTTTTTGCTTCTAATTTGGATTTACGGGGTTTTAGTTTCTGAAATCTAAAAAAAGTGAACTTACTACATTTTGATTTATTTTTAAAAAGCAATAAAACCTGTTTTCACATGAATTTACTTAATTTTGATCTCTAAAAATGGTACAAAACCGCTATATAACCCCCCCCCCCCAGATACTTTTATCTCAAAATGACAAAAATTGGAGTTACTACGTTTTTGCTAAGCACGGCATAATACCAATATAGATCGATAAAATGGGATGCATGGACGAAAGATCACAAAGATGGGACGATAACAAAAGCTTCTGAACAACAGTGAACAGTTAATTTTATTTCTAAATAATTATTAATTTATATAAGATATATATACCGTCATATTATAGAGCATATTATTTATATTTTTTCGGTATACTTTTACTTTACCGGAATATTGAGTTTCAATATTATTATTATTATTATTATTTTTGAGTTTATGAAATTAACAAGGCTGAAAACGATGTTGAAGTCAAAATTTGGCGGTCGGACGTAGTTTAGAAGTTATAGCAATTTCAAGTTTTTTGTCTTTTATCTAAAACAACATTTTTTACGTTGTATTTTCGTATCAATAATGTTGTTGTTTTTAACAAGTTACTTTACCGGACCATCGGAGTTTTAATATATTTTTATTTTGAGCTTTTGTAGTTTTCGATGTTGAAAACGATGATGAAGTCAAAATTTGGCGGTCAGACTTAGTTTACAACTTATCTCGAATTGTAGTTAGATGATTTTACGCTGTTTTACTTATATATTGTACTTTTTACCACCATGTTATTTTTGTTATTAACAATTATTATTTTATTATTTTACGTTATTATTTTATAATTTTGTATATTTTTATTTATTGAAATAACGAGTATGCTGATGCATTATCGACGTCGCTATCGTTATTACTAGCCATTATTATCGTCGATGTCTATATCACTATTTTCCTTGTCGCGATCGATGTTTTCGGTGCCATTACACTGTTTTTTAAACATATATTTAGCTAAATATCCTACGTAAAATTCTTTTTTCCGGCAGTATTGAGGCATATGGATGCAAAAAAAAAAAAATATTAAAACTCCGATGTTTCATTTTCTCCCACAAATACTATAGTTTTTTCAAATTTGTGAAAAAAACCTACACATTTTCAATGAAAAACTTGAAATAGATTTTTTTTTTCATTTTATCAACTCATAAACATGTTTGAAATACAAAAAAAAAAAAACAAATTATACCTAATAACATATTATCTAGTGTTTTTTTATGATTTATAGTTGGTATTTAAAAAAAAAAAAATAAATTAAAAAAATATATTTTTTAACAACTTATAAAACGTGTAAAAATGCACATATAAAAAAATCGCGAGCTATGTAGGGTGCTGGATAATTTTGTTCTTTATAATTTATTTTTTATTTCGAATTTCTACGATATTCTCAAGTTCATAAAATGAAAAATACGTAAACATTTTTTTTCTAACGAATTACACGACAATAAAAAATTATATTGACACAAGACTATTTTTAAATTACTTTAAAAATATTTGAATACGTTTTAAAAGTATTTTATAAATGGTCCTATATCAGTTTTTTTTTATTATTTTATATTTTATATTTTATATTATTTTTATTGTAATCTTGATATTTAACTCAAAAAAAAATATAAAAATGCCTTTCACTCTATATCTATATAGGTACAGCTCTCTCAATAATTCACTTAAACAAAAGGTTTTTAATTGCCTTAAAAGAAGACTTAAGTTGTGCTTTCTCAAAAAGATTTTTCCGATAACTAAACTCTATGCCCAATATTTATGTATTAATTAACGATTTTTTTATATTTTTAATTTATTCTTACACTGGATATATTCAGAGTGAAGAAACTATTTTTTTTTTTGGCGAGGAGGGGGGTGTATGTGTATTGTGTTTTTAGCTTATGTGTTTCGAAAATACCGACAAAATACATGTTTAAATCATAATATAATAATAATTAATAATTAATTATTAATAATAATAAGCAAAAAAAACCTCCAAATTGATGATTGACCCTTCAAATTGCCAACTAGTATTTTGGTTGAGGGTGACTAGCCCCCCCACCCAAGACCCCTTGTCAGAATGGCTTGAATATAGGTAATAAAAAGTAAACGAGCTATATAGATGTTCTTCTTGTAGAAATGTTGATAAAACAATTGTTTTGGTTCGTTAATACCAATTTTTACACACAGTTTCCTTTAACATAAAAATGATCTAATTCGTGAAAATAAACATTCTAGGTTCCTCAGCACCAAAAAAGTTTTGAGCCTAAGATCAACTTTCAATTTGATTTTTCAACTGTAATATATAATGATTCCATAACTGTTATGGATAGTTATTAGTTATAGTTAAAAATATCCCTAGCCAGCATCATTCAAAACTAAAATTAAATATTTAATTTGTGTATTTCACTTTACAATACTTACCTAATTAATATAAAAAAAGTAGTTCAGATACAAATAGTGGAAGTTGGTCAATCGTCCCATAGTGTTTATTATTATTTTATTTAATTTGATAGCAAAGATAAATCAAGATTGCATTCGAAAAACGATTCTGAGTGAAGTTCGGTATAACATTAGGTATTGAAAAACTAAAAATAAGTAACCATGACTACTTTATTTGTTATTTTTCCTGCATTTATAAAACATTTCCGTTATAATCAAGTTCAAAAATAGTTTTCCATTACACTTAAAAAATACTACTGGAATAATTTAAAAATGTTCTCTCTATAACGTATTAACTAGAACCAATTTTGATACATAATATATTATATATAAGTATACACGTACACTGCAGAAGCTATAGGTTATAATACAGCCAAAAAACCACATTCAAATAGAATATTATATTAATTTGCCGTGGAAATATTAAAGGAAATTATGTAGACATATTTGTATACATTTTCTTTCACATATATAAATATATATATCTATATATTATATATAAAACCTAACTAATATAATAATATGTATGTATACAATCTAGACCATAATCAAACATGTATTAAGTATATTTATAATTTGAGTATTTGTGAATTTTTCTAATAATAAATTGAAGACTTAATTTCACAAAAATATTTACTTTATTTTAGTAAATACGTATTTCAGTCGTTATTGTGTACTGAAGATAGTAACTTTTTTTACTGAAATACGTAACCGAAATAAAGTAAATATTTTTGTGGAATTGAGTCTTCAATTTATTATGTATTAAGTATCTATTAAAAACGTTAATAAAAATAAATGATAAATTTTTCAAATTTTTAACAATATAATGATTTAATTATGTAAATATGCCCTGGATAGGCCCGGGCCCACACACATTTTGGTCCAAAACGCACAATTGGAAATATATTAAGATACATTTATTGATAGATATATATTTTTATTTATAATTTTGAAAATAATTATTCATTTTCAGATAATTTGACAAAAGTTGATAAAATATTGTGAATTTCAACTACACCTAGCTATACAGAATAAGTTTAATTTATCAAAAGCAAATTTTCATGTTCTAATACAAGAACCAAAAATTATTAGGAGTTGCATATTTTGTATAAGCTAGTCGCGTACCTATACTGTATTATTTTTAAGTTGTGTGTGGTTTGCCTATTACAACTTGATTAATCAATATTGAATGTTAATTAGTTCTATTTTCAAATATTTTTAGAAGGTTAAAGTTAGAAAAGTTTAAACGGTTTTCAAAGTTTATTTTTCCTCTTAAGACTTATTCATTTTGATCTCTCAATTGTTTAATTTAATCAGATAAATGGATAATACACAAATGATGTATTCAATTTTCAAAAATAAAACAATATAGGACTGAATTAAAAGTAAAAATAATAAAAAAAAAATAGATAGGTACCTACTCAAACGCCTTACAAACATTAATAAGGACCCGCTTTATATCAATGTTACAAATTACCATGGATTAATCGTTTAAATCATTTTCATCCACTATAGTAAGAATACCAAAAAAATGATTCTATATATAAGTTCTCTGAATCTAACTCAGTGGCTCATCCATTAAATTAAGTCTAGACACGCCACTGATAATAGTCTATTACAGCTAGTAAACTTCTATATCTGTATCTGCTTAGTACCCAGTCCATTATGGGTTGCATATATATACACGAGTATTATATTACTATATATAGTCACTATCACTCATTCAGATTTGGATATTATTCCAAATATTAAATATTGAACATTGGAGAACTTATAACATTTTATGTACCTATTCTAATTTCTAAGTGGATTCCTACTTTTTATATATAGTATCTATATATTCTACATACTGCAGTATTTTGTATGTATTGTTCATGAACATAACTTGTTTCGTTTTAAGAACTATTATCATAAAGGCTTTGCACGTATTCTAAATATTTTTTGAAAGTATTTTACTTTGTCTTTGTCTACTATTTTTCTTCTGTCCAATATGCATATTTTATTTGGTACCCATATATTTAATAAGTACATATTTTAAATCCGGTTTGTTGTTATATTATTGTAACTTCAATTCTCCATCTTTTCGAGATTTCTATATTATTGAATATTTTTTTCACCTAAAAGTCGTCTGTTTGCGTAAATATTTATGCGTATATATTATAATTTTATAAATAACACATAATACAGGTATATATTATTATTTATTATTAAACATATAATATACATATATAAAAGCACGCATTACTCCCTGCAACAGCAGCAGCGGTTTCTCTTGCTTTCACGTGGTTCGCGGACAAAACGAATAATACTATATATACCTATAGATAATATATGTGTGTGTGTATACTATACATGTACAAATATATAATATGATCGAATCGACGCGTGAAACTGTATATGTATAATGTATATAAGTTCTCGAGTTATAACAGCCGGCTAGAGACCATTTGCGGTTTAGTCACGAATTTATTTATTTTATAATTGCTTATTATTATTATTTTTGGTACCTATACTATTAAAACGTCTCAATTTTACAGTCCTGCTTCCTCTTCAACAATGAATGCATTACAGTTGATTCGTTTGACTGTTTCACGTGGCCGAAAATTAGGGGCATAATACATACCTATACTATATAGTATACACATTTTATTTCTTATGATTTATTCTCGCCCTCGCCAATTCCTTCGTATAAGTATAGGTTTTATAGATACCAATACTTTTACGACAAAAAGTAGCTATTTAGAGCGGGCCAAAATAACGAAGAGTAGGTAAATATATAATTATATTAGTCGACATATACGTACATGTATAATGTGTATATGTAAATTAAATTAGTAGGCACTGAAAACAAAAAAATATCTTCATTATTTCTTTTAAATCGTTGTTAAATTTGTTTGTAGAAAACATTTCGCGTAGGTAGGAAATACTTGTTTACAATCCTAGTAAAGAAACCAAATAAGTATATACTCAATACGTGAAAAAGAACATTTACTAGTGTTTTAGCGTTTTTATTTTTCCGATATAATTATTAAATATAAAAAACTTGATTATAAGTAACCAGGGACTTTAGTTGGATTAACACTCTAGGCCCTATATGGATTCAAGAGGAAATTATATATTATAATACATTTCTAAATACTATATAATACAAAAAATAAAAATAAATATAATATAAAACCATTGGATAATTAATAGTGTGTTATACAGTATATTATTATAATATATAGTAAAAATATTGGAGGAGAGATTTTAGGTAGACTGCAGTGCTCTCATAAGAAAATATCGTCTAGTCTATTATTGGTAGATAATTCTACTTTTCCAGAGGTAATTTTTATACCTAGATTTTACTTATGTGAGATGGAGGTTGAAATTTTTGAAGGCACTTTAATTTTTAGGAATCCTGAAATGTCTTTAATATATTGAAAAGTGAACACAAATAGTAATTTTCAAACTTTAAAAAGGTTATTTTTGAAAATATCCAATCATTTTGAGAAAATTAATTTAAAACTTATTTAAAATAGATTAACAAATAATAATTTATAAGTAAGTAGGTAATTTTAAATCGAATTAATAGGTATAAAAAACAATGAACGGAACACTCACTGTTTATTAATAGTTCTAGTTAATTTTGCGTCTTAGACACTACTGCATTGGTACCTATATTAAAATTTGAAACCGAAAATTGAAATTTAATCATAGTCGGTCGAATTGATAAATAAATTATATTTTTTTAATTTAATAAATTATTGAATATATTCTAGATATATATTCAATGTAGTACTATCTATTATAGTCGTATAGGTTACAACTATATTTGAAATATTTTGCAGTTTATTCAACCGTTTTAAAATAATAATTTGTACAATGTATATAAATATTCTGAGGTATTTGTCATGGTTCTTTAATACCGTATTATATTTATACCTACCAATCATAGATAATACATCTATGCTATCAATATTCAATTTTCTTGATCAAGGACCATGGAATTGGATAATTCTATATTAGTAATAATTAGAATAATACTCGTAACAATGCAAATATTTTATGTAAATGTGTTATTTTTTTAAAATTATTAATACTCGTATTAATCATGTATAATAAATAGGTAGGTACTTAACTCATTTTATTCAAATTAATGATTATCTTACAATAGTAGTAAATAGTAATAGGTATATGTCTCGGTAAATTTGAGCGGAAGACCAAATAATATAGTATAACATTGATTAAATATACCTAATCAATAAATATAGTGAAAAATTCTTCATAAATCGGAAATAATTAATAATATATAACAGCTAAATAAACGAATGTAAATTGTGTTTGTAAGATACTTATTTTATATAATACACTGTACTTAGTTTAAATTTAAATATCTTAACTAATAATTGAGGAGCTCCAATATCACACCATCGCGTATTACGCGCGACCATAAATAGGTGGCCATACACGAAAGGACTTTTTGACGGATTTGGTTCGACGCATTAAATCTTTAGGTCCTCAATGGATTTAGTCCGTCGGACTAGGTCTTTAGTTGTGCCCACTAACGCAAAAATGAAAGTCCGCTACTTTTCGAGGAGCGTATCCTCCAGCGGACTTAATCCGCTGGTTAGTGGAGGAAATCCGTTGATTTTTATGCTTAGGACCAAGTCCGCTGGTCTTTCAAGACGTACTGAAAGACCTACGGATTTATACGACAGATTTCAACTGATTTATCAGTTATCATTATTATGTTATGAGCTTTGTGTAAAGTAAATAATGTTATTTTATACTCGTGCATTTTAAATACCTACCTACCTATATAATGAATGAACATAACATTCCTTTTTTTTTTTTTTTTTTTTTTTTTTTTTTTTTTTTTTTTTTTTTAA
>JAIPRL010001230.1:73481-90912 GCA_025469235.1 Pemphigus obesinymphae
TACCTACTGAGTACTGAGCATAAAATTTGAGCTATTTTGATGTTTATCAAAAAAAAAAAAAAAAAAAATTGTACACAAACTATTGATAAGTAAACAGATGATATTTTATGATAATAATAAAATAGATAATAAATAATAATAGGTCCGTCGGACCCGGTCCACCGGATCTGGTCCGATGGTTAGTGGAGAAGCGAGAGACTCGATCCGTTGGACTAAATCTGTCGGATTTTTTTTCTTGCCGGATTGAATCCTTGAACACCACACACGACAGGACTTTTTAGAGGATTTAATCCATTGGAGATCAAATTCGTCAAAAAGTCCTCTCGTGTATGGCCACCTAATCGCGCGATCCAGCCTCAAATCGTAAGAACATGTATTATAATATTGGAACGCGCCATACCAACTCGTTTTTGTCGCGGTCCAAAAACTGAATCACTGCATGTCGCGGTTTTGGAGCATACGCGCGTTGGTCGCGTGTAACGTTAACAGGTTGTTTTCAATGACGTACGCCACAACGTAGCGGCGAATACGCGCGGTTTTCATAATATTTTCATAATACTTACATTAATATTTCTCGTTGCACAAAATATTAAATATACAATATTTTAATTGAAAATATATTTTTTTCAAAATTAAAAATAAATAATTAAATTTAATCTTACGTCCGACGTATATAATAATATAGGATATATATAATAATATCGGATTGAATTACAGTGATTTATCTATATAATATATTGTTATTTCACGTTTTTTTAACCATTTGATATATGTGTTCATTATTTTATCAAATTATAATTTTTTCAAGTTGAAAATAAACTGTTTGGTTAGTGTATAATATAACAATTCTGAAGGAGTTGAATATTTACAGTGACGGTATTTTGTTCATTTGTGCCGTGTGTAACAAAATAGATACACGCATAAAAAACGCACTTGGAATGTTTTTTTTTTTTCAAAAAACTGTTAAGCTTATATTATTGGTGTCTTAGAATAAAAAAAAAACAAAAAAAAAATGTCCCGGTCAGAACGTTCAATTTTGTCACATTTGGTCCGGCACTCAAAGTGTTAAAAGAAACGGGAATACTGCCGGCCTAGGGAATAAAATGGTTAGATTAGTAAAATAGTAAGAGGAAAAAGACGTTTTCTAGCGTTTTATAATATATACCTATTACAAATAATAATTATACAAATATATTATAATATAGGTAATAATTATATTTCACGGATGATGATTGTTTGATAGGTACTGTTGAAATCCTTATCAATATCAATGGTATTATGCGCCGCGCCGCGCGTAAAACGCGATGGTGTGGCGAGACCTTAAAACGTACTTTTTCCATTTTAATGAATTTTGTGTATTATACAAGTACATCGAATCATATGATAAATTCTATGAGGAATTAGATGGAATCATTGTTTTTAGTCAAAACGCTCTTTTTCCTACAGAAAAACGGGATTTAAAAATACAGTTTTATTCAAAACGTTAATTTTCTTTACATTTTCATTTAGTAATTGAGGGAATTCAGTGCAAAACGTACCCGTTCCAATTTTCTGTTAATGCGATACAGTAAACAATTTGCTTTACTGAAAAGTAAAAAAATTGGAAAAAGTACGTTTTGCATTGAAGCATTACTACATTTGTCTGAATATGTAATTACATTTTTTGTAGGTAAAATTAAATAAAAATATTTTTGAACATTTTATGATTTATACTTATATAATAATAATTTTTTTGAAGAAAATGTAGTGTTAATTTGGGATTTTATAAAATATAAATAATAAATAACAAATATTAATCCTGTTTTTATATTTTTAGTATTCGAATTTCTATATATAATTTCTTACTTATCCGATTAACATAACTATATACATATGTATATTATCTAATCAATTAATTAATATTATAATATTAATATATTCCTATTTGGTAAGTATCTAATTTTGTTTGATAACAAAATTAGGAAGTGATTTTGAAATAAGTATACTTAACTATAGTTAAATATTATTATTAATTATAATTATTATAATCATTTGTTCTGAATTCATTACCTATACAAAGTGGCAATGCAATTATAACATCATGAGTACTTACTTGAAAAAATCTCATGCGATCATTTAATAGTACCTAATGAATAATTGTATTTGTATAGTAACTTTATATACCTACTATACATAATATAATTTAATTATTATAAACATAAAATAATGGTAATGAATAATTATTGAGTATTGAGTATATTATATAGGTTGGTATCTAAAACACATATCTGTTTCATTACCTAACCTATCCTTTATACAATAATTTACAACCTATGTAAATCGTCCAGTAAAAATAAACAAAAATATCCCCAATAGCACTAAGTTACTGGCCAATATCTATTTTATTCAATGTATGGATATAACTTATATCTAGGTAGGTATAGGTACCTACGTCCTATACCCTTTAAGCGGATACATCATTTGGATGTTCTATTTCGAACTTTTTATTATCATTTTTTACTTGATATCAATTAAATATGCATTTCTAATGATACCTGCAAGATATCAATATATATTCTGATGATAGAATTACAACATAAAAAAAGATTTTTTTCCTTTTAAGTTTCTAAACACAAGATTAGAACACCTTATATCCCCGTTGTGTTCGTCCGTCTGTTAGTAGTTACTTATACTAGTACATAATTACGAGTTTGTTGATTTGGTTACCAGGGAGATTTTATTCGTTTTATATTAGACGTATATTATATAATTTATACGTCCGTCTGTCATTACAATAATTCGTTGCTGTGGTTATCAATATTTACAATTTTTATTCGATTTGTTATTAGTTTTAGCTGTGTCTATACTAGACTATACATAAGCATATTAGGTTACAAAAATGTTTTAAAATTGTTTATGTAATAATTATAGTTTACTTTTTTATCCCTAGACAAGTGTGACACTATTAGGGAATTAAATAGTAAACAAATTAACTGTATTTTTGTATAAGTATATATTTATTACGAGTATATTATGTTCCTAGCTATGATGTATTTGTATTATCTATTTAAATAATTGGATAATAATCACTCACTTTTGTATCCCAAGGGTTTTTTCCAGTCATATTATAATAACGATCCTTCACATTTTTTTGATAAACAATTTAACTTTGAATATAATATAATATTATAATAAGTACATTATGTTTAATTTACACATTTTGCTGAAAACTGCATACACCAGTGTAAATGGTCAATATAATGAAAATACGTAATTATTAATCGTGTTTATAATAATAAATTATTTTAAAATAAATTTACGGCAAACAATATATTAAACACTACGTTATACACTACAATATTCTTTTAGACGTCCTCGTGAATAGACTGTTTGCACATGTACTAAAACTACCGATAGTCTTTGCTGTATCCGTTTGTCGTGGAGATCACTTTCTCCAACATTTCCCCCGTTCCAGTTTTTTTCTAGCTCGTTGTGTTATAAGGATACGATTTTTTAGAAATCCATTAGTTAAATGTCCAGTCTTAAAATGAGTGAACGACATCACCTTTATACGTGCTTTGTGTTATAATGATTTCACAAAATTGTAAAATAATAATATATTTTATCATGTTTTCACATAATTATAAAATAATAAAGTATTTTGAATTATTAATATATTATGTATGTTAACGAATTTTAATATTATAGTGAATGAATGACACTGTTTTCGATTTTAGGATCTATGTTTACTTCAGATGAAAATATAATTATAAAATCTAATTATCTATATTAAATTAAATCATCCAGACAATTTTATAGTACCTAGTATAAATCAAAATTCTCAATAAACCGAAAAAAATATGTCCATAAATTTTCCATTACACTCAAATATAATAGGTACCTACGTTATTCTATGTTATTTTAATTATAAAAAATAGACCATCTTTCATAGAACTACGAGTTAATATTGTTATTAAGTATCACTATATATAGATTATTATTTGAAAAAAAAATCAATTCATTCGAATTTTTATTTTCAATAAATATCGTATATTTTTCAAAAATAAACGTGTAGTTTTAACTATTTTAAGTAAAAGAAAGCAAATCTATTTTACACATGACCTAAAAAAACATAATGGAAATTTAGAATTCGTGATGTGTCTATTAAAAAAATCAAATGAACACTTATCCATTACTCAAAAAATAAATACGATTACCTTAATGCAGCTACCTATATATATATATATATATATAATATATATAATAGTATATTATCTTCTATTAATTATTAATAAGTACTAATTGTATAATATTATAGTATAGTTGCTAATTGTTATTGTTACATAGTTACAAAAATTATTACTTATAATAATAATTATAAGTAAGTATAATATAAGTAGGATTTGAAATATATAATGATATAAATTGTATAAGTATCAAATATTTATACTCAAGTCAATTTTAATATATATAATATATATAATATATATATCAACCATTTTTACTCTTTTTAGAACATTTTTGAAATAACTTTATTTTGAAAATCTTATATAGGAATATAAATGGATATAACAACCTAACATTCCCAACCAACTGGTTATTTGAGATTATATACAATTTTTGAAAATAATAAAATCTTTAATTTATAACGATGGATTGAAAACAAGGGTACCTATAGGTACTGTAATGATGGGTTACTCGTATAGGTATAAGTAAACTCGTAAGCCCACTCACAATGTAACTGATAAAAAGATAAAAAGTATTGTCTTATAAGTTATAATTTATAATATATCAGTTCGTATTTTCTTAGACATATCAACAAGGACATTATTTCAAGGTAGAGATATATTATTATTTAAAATAATTATTTTACAATATTCGATATAATGTGGCTCAATAATAAACTACGATGAAGCACCAACAAGGTTTTTGAAGAAAAACCTTTAATTTCGAATGAGTGAGAACTACCTACTCAGGTTTCCGATTGGTCATAATATAATAATATATAGATATTATAATGTATAATATGCACGGAACATAAAAACATTCGTATTTTATTTTTACGAATAGGTACTATTATCACAGTAACGAGTTTTGTGTTTTTGTTATGTTAAATTGTAAATATTATGCCGGGAAAAATGTATTAATCTACATATTGTTAATTTATTTATTCATATGGTATAACTAATGAATATAGACTATATAAATAATTTATACAAAGACAATAATATTCTAGGAGATAACAGTAGATAGTAATTATAGTAAGTAAAATAATAAGAAGTATAAGTAATGGCAATGGTAATAATATAATATAAAATGATTATCATAACTGACTGATTATTGAAGGTTTCTTATAATTCGATGTCGAGATCTTGCATCTACTCGATGGATACAACTACAAATTGTATATATTGTTTATGTTATTGTTAGAAAAATAAAAAATAAAGATTATTGGCTAAGACTAATAAAGGATACAGATGTCTGGAGAAATGTAAGAATAAGTTTTCACGCACAAAACAGACGTTTTAGTTGATTATTTTGAAAGCTAAGAGTATAATTTCTTTAGGTAAATTTCATTGGTAACAATTTTATGAAATACCTATTCGATACATAGATCTGGAAAGTATTGTAGGTAATATTAGATACTTGATACTTTCCAAATCTATATCATGATGAAAGATAGAATTGTATCTAAGATATGTATTTAAGATACTTATATTGAGGATACTTAAATCAGTGGTGAATCCAGAGCTAGATTTTTATTTAATTTTTTTTTTAGGGGGGGGACCTGCAATTTTATAACATGTTATATTAATAAATCATATAAAGTATAGTAAAATGCAATATAAAAATGGGTTTTGGGAGGGGAGAAAAAGTCACCTTTGCCCCCCCAGATCCACCACTGACTGGGATACTGCCCAATCCTTTATGTACCTACATAGGTAAAATGTATATGAATGTGAACTTTATTATTAGATATTGCAAAGACAATAATATATACAGTATCATTTGAACAGACTTGAGACTATTTAAAAAAAAATACATATAATCCCTTAAAATCTTATTGAACAACATTAAATAAAAAAATCCAGTCAGTAAATGGTAGAAGCATTTTGCTTGTTAGGTAGGATACTATGGTAGTGGATATATATATATATATAAGCAATAATAAATAATTTTTATCGAAAAATCAATTCTGAGCTCAGTGTAATATATTTTTATGTCATTTTAGTGTCATATATATAACTATACAGTTACTTCGCAGTGTACATGTTAACATTACTCCCGTGTCTTTTCGTCTATTTCTATAGTAATAGTAGACAGTTTTTTACGTTTTTTGTTTTAACTGTTTCATAATAATTGCATTCACAGAACAGTGTTGTTTTTTAGTTGGTCTGCTCAATATTATTTCCACATAAACCATTTTTACTAGTTTTCGTATTATACACACGGCCGCCGTAACGTAAGTTATTTATATTTCTTATTGGTTATTCGTCCCGGCCTCGCTATCGCGCGTCGCCTAGATATTTGCCGTATCGGTAAATTACGACCGGCTTTACATGCTGTATACACTGCACACCAAAACCCTTCTATATACAGCGTGTCACAGTGTTCCACTAACTGCGCCTCATTTCGACTTCGCCAGTTTTTCAAATCGAATCAAATATGTCACCGACCATACCCAAATCATCGCCAATCAACCCGCTCAAGTTCTTCTGCATCTTCTTCATCTAATACTAACACATACAATCAAGATATCTTAAAAGCCATCGAACATATACGTCTATCTCAAGAGAAACTGTTGGCAGGGCACAAATCTTTAAGAAATGAACTCAAATCGAGCATCAACACCCTTACCTCGCGTTTTGATTCTCTCACTCTCGAAATTTCTGAGCTTCGTTCAAAAGTTGATTTACTTGAGTCTAAAGTTCTTGCATTGGAGTCAAACACATCAACGATTCCTTCCACCCCAATCTCGGATGTTATTCATGAATTTGCCGAGCGTGATCGGTGCAAGCTCAATGTAATTATGTATGGATTGCCTGAATCTACATCAAACGATCTCCCTTCCAAAATTAATGACGATAAAATCACTGTGCGCGACATTTTTGCTAAGCTCTCTACTGACACACAGATCGAGTTTAAGCCCATTCGTCTTGGAAAAACTACGAGCGCCTCACCTCGACCACTGAAAATTATCTTTGGCTCCTGTAATGCTGCTTCTACTGTTCTTTCGTCTTACCGGCTTGCTAAAACCCAGCATACGAACTTGCTACCACTAACCAGTCTTATTCGTAACAAAACGCTTACAGAATGCCAACAACTACGTACCTGTCACCTTGAGCTTGAACCAGAGACGTATTTAGAGTTTTAACGCCCCAGGTAAAGTTTTATTACCGCCCCCCTCAAAAAAAAAAGAAATTTGAATACTTATTTAAAAAAAAACTTATTGACAATCTGACCATACATTTTATATACATAACATAATATTATAATTTACGCCTAGATTTCTTCTCACTGAAATCTTGTATAATTTCATCATATTGTATTTGAGTTGTTATATTTGACTCTATATGAAGTATCGCCAAATTATTGAGCCGATTATCTGTCATCCTAGACCTTAAATATGTTTTAACTCTCTTTAGAGCACTAAAAGATCTTTCTGAAGAACAATTAGAAGCTGGACAACATAAGAACATTCTGAGTGCTATGTTGACGTAAGGGTATATATTTTGAATGTCATCATCATGTATCATTTTACACATTTCTAAAGCAGATTTAGGTATATTATCTTTATTTGAGTTTGTAAGTAAATAGCTTCTAAAATGAACACATTCATTTGCAAACGTAACAGGTAAATCATTAGGATAACACTTCCTCAAATAATCTACTTGTTTTCGAACTTCTATTATATTTAACTTTTGAAGCTGAAAAAAAAAATTTTTCATGATCTCTTCATAAGCGCTCATCCTTTTATTTAATTCAAAAATAAGAGAATCCATGATTGATATAAATATTTGACTTCTAAATTTATCTCTTGGAGTTAATTTTGGTTCAGTATCTCGAGATTCTCCAAATTCCAATTTTTTTTTCTTTCTTTTTGATTTGTCTTTATACTCTTTAATTCCACATTTTTCAAATGCTTTTTTCTCATATAAATCAAAATTATTTCTTAATTCTTCAGAGTACTTGATTAAGGAGTTATATAATGATAAAACAGTTTTCAAATCAATTTTTACTTCTTGAAGTTTCTTACTTGTTACATTAAATCGCTCAAGTACATCGCTCCAAACGGAAACCATTATTCCCATTTCCAGACTTCGTAGTTTTTTTAACAAACCTCTAGCTTCACATCTTGTTTGTGATTTTTCCAATTTATCATTTTTAAATTCTTCTAGTGCTTTTATTATTTCTTTCCAACCAAAGGCTAAAACATGCATCGTGACGTGCTGACCAACGTGTACCCGATAGCATTTTTATAGTTACATTGCCCTGTAACTGCTTAGATAAAATTTGCCATCGATGTGTAGACGAAGAAAAAAACACATATAAATTTTGAATTAAATTAAAAAAGTCTTCAGCTAAGAAACAACGATTTGCAGCACATTCTCCAACCAAGTTCAAAGAATGTGCTGAACATGGAACATATACAGCGTGTGGGCAAACTTGTTTTATTCTAGCTTGAAAGCCTGTATATTTCCTAGACATATTAGACGCATTGTCATAAGACTGGCCCCGGCAATTTTGAATATCCAAATTATTCGATTCAAGAACATTAAATACTACTTTAGCCATGTCTTCAGATTTATGACCGGTATTCGGAAGAAAATGTAAAAATCGCTCAACTGGTTCACCGTTGTCAATAACATATCGAAAAATAAAGGATAGTTGATCTGAATGAGATACGTCTGGTGTCGAATCCACAACAATTGAGAAATATTTAGCTTTTTTAATTTCTGTAATTATTGTTTCACGTACTTTTTGTCCCATAAGATTAACAAACTCCTCAAAAGTATTAAGTGATAAGTATGACGTACTTACTTTTCCTTTATTTCCATACATTTTTATATGACTGGCTAAAAATGGGTCGAATTCTGCAATGAGCTCTAAGCACATGATAAAATTTCCACTATGAGAATTTCCAAAGTTATCATCACTTCCTCTAAAATAAAGACCACTTGAACACAATGATTTTACTACTGCAGTTACCCTGCGCAAAACATCTTTCCAGTATTTAACATCATTTTCTAACTGTAACACAATTCTTTTATCGATTCTTTGATGTAAATCACCTCTTTTTTTCATGATCAAAACACAGTTTTTGTGAGTTTTTGAATTTTCATGCATAGACAATTTTTCCTCGCCTTTCTTCCAATTACAAAACCCAGCAGAAGAAGCAAAACTAGACTTCCCTTCAAATAATACACAAGGTACACAATACAAACATCCTGTACTGTTTGAATATGCTAGATATTTTCTATTTAAAACTTGTCCATTTATAAGTTTTGTTTGAAATAAGCTTGGTGGTAAATACCTGTAATATGATTTTCTTGTACCTCTCACAATTTTAGTGCATAACGTTTTTGACTTTAAAAAGTTGTTGGCTTCAATGTTTTGATTAAAACCGTGTAATAATATATAATTTCGTGTAGTATTTTTTTGATCCATAATGCAGGATCATCTATGAAATAAAATTAAAAAGTAAAAATATGAATACAATATGATATATATAATATATTAATTGTTATATAGGTAATACATCCGTGGTCATAACTTTTAGGTACCTACAATATAAAATAAGGTAAACAAAAATATAAAAATGAATATTTGATGAATTTGCAATGGACGATTAATAATACAAAATGGTAAATATATAAATAAGATATTATTATTAATATTATCACATTATATTTATATTTTATCTTTCATATATAGTTATCATAAACAATATTAAAATCATAGTTAGGTATTCTTTGAATATATTTAAATTATTTTTTTAAATTTTTTTTGTTAAATTATATAATTTATAATTTGGCTTAGTAAATATAGTTAATAATCTGGTTATTCACTAAATAATTAGGGTTCTTAATTTGAAATATTTCATGAATTTTTAAAACCTAATTTCTATTATAGGTATTATGTTTATATTTCTTGTTTGTAATAATACATAAAACAAGCAACAATTACAAGAAAATGATAGTCTAATTAAAAAGTTTCAAATTTAATTGTATAATTAATATTTATTTTTTTTTCATAAGATAAGACAAAAATTTAAAACATTACAATAGTATGCATCTTACCCAGGAAGAACATTTGGTTGAGATTTAATATTTTCACTGTCTTCTATTGGACTTGACTGTTTTAATTGGACAGAAGAACTATTATTATGATTTGCTGAATCGCTTTCTTGTAACACATCATTATTTTCAATGCTTTAAAAATAAATTTACAAATTATTAATAGAACAATAAACATAAAAAACACTGAAAAGTAAAAATATAAATTTAGAATAATGTATAAACAGTTATGGATTTCTTAAAATTAATTACCTAAAACATTCACTAAATTTATCTACACGTTCAATACTATTTTCAGTACTAGTTATATATATGTCAAACACATTAGTTTCAACATCATTCTCTAACTTATCATTTGTAGAATCTGCTAAATAACGAGAAGATAAAATCAAATACAAAAGTTATAAAGTTCATTTATATATATATATCTAAATATAACTGTTTAAATCAAATAAAAATACCAAATGGATATTTTACAATGAACTTACAAACATTTAACATTTTATACATACATGTCAAATCTTCAGTTTTCTTTGTCATAAAATAACTTTCTAATTTAGGAACTTGAGAAAGAACAAGGGCATTTTTTAATTTCTTTTCTAAGGCTAATTTTCTGGAAGCTGCACCACTCAGTTTAATTCTTTTGCTAGTCATATTTATACAGAATTGTATTTATAACATCAAAAATATTATCAAATTGAAACAACCAATTTAACAAAACGGCAAACTTCAAAACAATAAATACAATAAGCAGGCAAGCAGCAGCTATAAGCAATAGACCACAACGAAACTGAAAATAAGCAATACCTTAGCAATAATATTAAAATATGCATCTTAAGTTATGTATATTTATATTTATGTGATTTATGAATAAAAAAAAAGTATAATAAAAATGCAAAGTAATCAAGATATTATTAAGATTTATGAAATAAAAAAAAATAACTTACTTGATAATGTTCATGAAAATATAAAATTATTTGTCATTTACATGAAACATAGGTACTTTTATAATTCGATTTTATAATTCACATTTACATTAAAATAATAAAATAATAAAATTAGTACAAAACAATAACGACGACGTAAACCATTACCACTAATACATGTCATTACCAGCTTACCGATGAAACACGTTTTTTTAAAATACGATTTTTCAAGATAGATAATAATTATTATTTATGGATTTTACGAGGTTAACTTTTGATAATATTATCATGAAAAATAAAAATCATAGTGTAGCCGCTATCCAAAATCTTAAAATATTTTAATTTTTTGATTAACGAATGAAAATGGATGATGGATGTATAAATATATATAATAATATAAATATTTATATGTCGATGATGGATTATGGTGTGATTATGGTTATGAAAAAATACTGCCGCCCCTTATTTCCAAAATAATTCGCTGCCCGGGGCGATCGTACCCCCTCGCCCCCCCCTAAATACGTCCTTGGCTTGAACGTCGTGCTGCAGCGGGAGAACAAAACCTAACCATCACTTACAGAAACGGTTCTCTGTGCATAATCTCCCGCTCAAAAAACGATGCTTATGTCCGTCGTCATCCTCAAGTCTAGCAAATTGGTCTCCCTCTTTAAACCTCAATGGATATTACCAAAATTGTCGGGGTCTTCGTACTAAACTTAGCACTTTTATTTGTAATACCTCTTGTTTTAATTACGAATTTATTGCTCTCACGGAAACCTGGCTTTCTAGTAATTTTAACTCTTTCAAACTAGGTCTCTTAAATTATAATATATTCAGATATGACAGGTCCCCACTCACCAGCTCTTGCACTCGTGGTGGTGGCGTGCTAATCGTTGTGCGCAAAGACTTTGCTTCTTTTCCCCTCATTATTCCTAACAATAATGTCGAGTAACTATTTGTTCGCTTCTTCCTAAATTCCTTACATTTTATCATATGCAGTGTATACATCCCACCTTCTTCAACCATTGATCTTTATGTTAATCACCTAAATACAATTGACTACATCGTTTAAAAATACCCAAACCATAACCTTATATTTACAGGTGATTATAATCTACCATTTATTTTATGGTCTAATGATACACATGGCCTGTATTTCCTCTCCCAGCAAATCTCTGAATATACCTCCATTCCTGAAAAACTTGCTCTCCATGGTTTTTGTCAACACAATTATGTACTAAACTCTCATCATTCTCTTCTTGATCTCATATTTTCTAACCTTCGTCTCATTTCTGTCAATCAAGCTCTTGACGCCGCTGTTCCTCCTGACTCTTACCATCCACCACTCACACTCTCAATAAATCTCTCCATTCCAACTTCTTATATTGCCACTCATAAATCATTCTATAACTTTAACAAAGCTAATTACCAACATATCACCAACTTCTTCAACTCTTAAAATTGGAAGCGCACTTTTCTCTCATACACACCTGATGATTTAATGACTGTCTTCCTTGATGCTCTTCACAATTCAATTGTATCTTTCGTTCCAAAAGTATCCTTTAGACCTTCTTCTTTTCCTTCATGGTTCATTCACGAACTCAAAGAGTTAGTGTTTGCTAAGACTCGAGCACATGCCAAGTATAAAACATCCAAGCTACTATCAGATTACAAACACTTCTCTCTTCTTCGTGTCAAATTCAAGTTTCTCTCCAAACAATGCTACCGTAATTTCATTTCCCGCACTGAGTCTTCCTTACAACGCAATCCGCGTTACTTTTAGAGTTTCGTTCGAAAAAATCGCTCTTCTCCTCCTATCCCATCTAGTGTGTCATTTGACGGTGTACAGAGTACTAATCATTCTGATTCAGCTAACCTATTTTCTAAATATTTCTCTTCCGTTATCACACAGCCTTCTAAAACCCCACCTTTGTCCGCTTCTTTTTCAAAAAATGCCATTCACAACTTTACTCTCCCGTCAAATGTCTATTTTTCAGTTGACATCTACAATTGCCTATATTCCCTTCGCAACAAAAAATCTGTTGGTTCTGATGGTAACCAAGGGGATTTCCTTTTTAAAATTCCATCCATCATTGCTGAACTCTTATGGCTACTGTTTAGACGTTCAATCGACTCGGGTACCTTCCCAACAGCCCTCAAACTTGGCTCAATTAGACCAATAAGTCTGGGGATCCTACAGATGTCACCAACTATCGTTCAATAACTATCCTACCTCATTTATCCATATTATTTGAAATACTTATCCTAAACTCGATTCGCTCTTCAATAAATCATATCCTTGTCGACGAACAGCACGCATTCCGCCCCGGAAGATCAACTATCACCTGCAATCTTTGCCTTCATTCATACATATTTGATTCTTTCCACGACAGCTGTCAGGTAGACGTAATATACACCGATTTCTCCAAGGCCTTTGACTGTGTCGATCATCACCATCTCATATCCACATTAGACTCCTTAGGCATTGGTGAGCCCCTTCTTTCTTGACTTCATTCATACCTAGTAAACAGAATCCAATGGGTAACTGTCTCCTCTGCCTCTTCTGACTATTTCACTCCCACTTCTGGCGTACCACAAGGTGCTGTCCTATCTCCACTACTTTTTGCTTTATTTATAAATTCTGCTCCTTCTATCCTTCATCATGCTAAACTCCTAATTTTTGCCAACGATATGAAAATATTCTTCCGAATCAAATCCATTTTCGACTGTAAATTTCTTCAAAATGATCTTCAACGATTAGTATTATGGGGTGATTCTTTAGGCCTTGTTACCAACATCCCCAAATGCTCTTTTATGACCTTTTGTCGATGCATCAATTACCTATTCTTACTGTGTTAAAAATACCCCTTTAAAAATTTCAAATAATTCTGTAAAGGACTTAGGTTTTACTTTTACACGCAATCTATGCCCAAATATGCATATTCAGATGATCTGTTGCAAGGCTCTTAAGCTGCTAGGTTTCATTAATTGAATCTCATCAGAATTTCATCTACTCTCTCCTCTAAAAACTCTTTTTTGCTCTCTAGTACGTCCCATTCTCGAATATGGCTCTGTAATCTGGGACCCACCCACCGCTTCCGCCCGGAATATGATTGAAAGGGTTCAAAGAAAATTCCTCCGTCACGTTGCCTATAAACTTAATGTACCCTGTCTCGCTGATCGTCGACACTCAGCTAACATATTATTTCTAACTAACCTACTTTCCTCTAAAATTGACAACCCCGATTCACTATCCCAAGTTTCCTTCAATGTCCCTTGCCGCCGCACACGTTCATCTGCCCCTTTTCATATTCCTTTCTCTTCCTCAAACTACTATCTGAACTCTCCAATCATCCGTCTCATGCGCATTGCCAATACTGACTCTTCTTTCACTCTTTAAAATAAGCTTAGTTTCCGTTAAGAATTCTATTTCTAATATTTTTATGATTTTCTATTTATAATTATTATGCATACATTCTATGCTTACTATTACTAATTATTATTTACTGTAACCAATGTACTCATTCCATATGTCACTGGGCCTTAGCCTGTATTGTATTATTAAAATAAAAATAAATAAAATAATATATTATTCATTTGTAACCTGATGATGATGACTGTCGAAATTCATAACTACTGATATAAAAAGAAAATATGCTTATCATTTTTTTTTTTATACAATATAGGTACTAATATTATTATATAATATATTATTATTTTTTATGATATACACTTTATATTATTTTTATAAGAGTATTATAATTTTGATTTTCAGGAGTAAAAACACGTTTACACAAAACAAATAAAATGGCATTTTTAAAATGATTTTAGAGTTAAAACACATAGTATATAAAATTGATAGAATACAACATTTAAGAGATAACCTCGTAGGTGTTTTTTAAAATATTATGTTTAAAATTTTTACAGTGATTTAAAAATAGTAAAAAAAAAAAAATAGTTTTTATCAATGTCTATACAGTGCCCTTTAAAACCCGAGGGTATAACGTCCGCTTTGATTATTATAGATACAGCTATATAGGTAGATACAGCTTGTTCTGAACCGAATATACGGTATCGTGGTCGGCACGTCGTCGCGTCGGCCGACGTTCTTATCAATATTAACTACCTATATAGCTATAGGTACTATAAATTTCTTACCTAATAAAATATACATATTATTTATACAATACTTCTGTATTATAATAATATATAATTTTATTAATTTTCTTAGAACAATCTTAAAATGGTTTTGTATGGGATTTGGGCAGTGCATATGTTCCTGTTTTAAATACAATTTTTTTTTTTTACAAATTATATTATAATTAATACATTTTGTATTTAACAATACTAATCATTTTTATAAAGTAAATTACTAGTTCACCATATCACCGTGAAAAGTCTTATATGAAAATGTGCCAAGAATAATACCTATTTAATTATAACTATAAGTGCAGTGGCTCGTGACTTGGATGACGGGACCATCGCGCCTCCTATACACAAATTAAAGAAATAGGAAATTTATTTTTAACGATAGATCGCCATTGATTAAGGGATAAAGATATTACTATACATTATTTTATAATAGTGTAATACCATAATATAAACAATCTTATAGAGACATTGAAAAACTAGAAATTGTGAACAGGCTATCACAACGAAGACAGAGATTAAATTTATTCATATAAATTATAGTTATTTTTAAACTTTTTTTTTATTTATAATACCTGTCTACTATATTAAATAATTAAAATAACTTACACAGTACACAATATATTATATTGGATAATTTATTTTCAAATGTCTCTTTCTATGGGCTTATGGTTCCTATATTGAACCCCTCCCATAGAAAATTTATACCTACGTCCTTGATGTGTATCTTGATGTGATATCTTCAGTATATATTTCAAAAAGGGGTATATTAAAACTTTTAAGATTTTTTTCAAAAGTATATAGGTAGTTAGTATAACGTGCGATATAACCTTTGTATTAATTCTTTATGTAAAATAATCAAATATAAATAATAATAATGTACTAATAAATTACTAAAATATATACTTGGTGTAAATGTCTTTAAGACCATTATTTTCAGAATCGATTTTAACAAATGCGTGTTTTTCCTATAATTTATTCCTTGTTTTACTCAGTATCAGTATAGACTTCAGTATAATGAACGTCTATAAATTTTCACATGAATATAAATTAAATTAAATAATCGAAAATCACGAAAATCATATGAAATTACGAATCAAGGAGGCACGATATTATCTGATCAACATAATACAATGTAACAGGCCTATATATATTTTCCCCAGCTGACTTATAACGTAACGGAAGATTTTTACAGTAAAATATTACAGAATTTAATTTATAACTAATTTTATACCTAAGTTACTTAATTACTTTTAAGAAATAATTTTAATAATTGTGTTACATAATATCTATGTTTTATAAGCAATTATATCTGAGGTCTCAGGTTATGAATTAATAAAATACGTACCTTTATTTTATTCTTAGACATTCTAGGTCATTTTATATTTTAGACCGTTTTTAACCGAAATCAGTCTAGACCGTTTTTAACCGAAATCGGTCTAGACCGGTTTTGACCGAAATAACCGTATTTGGTAAAGACTGGTCAACCGTTCTCAAAATTTTTTCAAATCAAACAGCGTTATTTCTAATAAATATATATTATATATAATATATAATATATTATTTCTAATAATTATTTCCTAATTTTGACTAAGAAATGTCTAAGAATTTTCTTAAAATCTGTCTTTGAATACCATAATATTAGTTTATTTTAGCTAAAAAATAAAATATTTAGGATTGATTTTTGATAATAAATTAAACTGGAAATTTAATATTGAACATATAAATACCATAATAAGGAAATGTTTTGGTATATTTAAAATACTTAGGCAATTATTAGATATAAAACTATTAAGGTCTATATATTTCTCATTGGTAAACTCTATTATCTCATATGGTATTAGTATTTGGGGTGGAACTTTTAAAACTCATATTTCGTTATTATACGTCACTATTAACTCTTTAATAAAATACATATTGAAAAAGCCATATCTCACTCCAACTAACGAAATTTATAAATTGTTAAATGTAAATAATCTATCAATACTACATAGAAACCAATTACTTCTATTATTATATAAACATAAACAGCTTATAAATAAACCTAATCATAATTTTAATACGAGATATAAGGAAAAA
>JAIPRL010001231.1:0-17957 GCA_025469235.1 Pemphigus obesinymphae
CGCCTATATTCTTTTTAATACTTCTCATACTTTTTGACAAGTTTTATGCCGGCTGTCGACCTGACGCAACCTCAATTAGTCGACTTCTACGACAGGCATGAGGAAACCGTGGAGGTATTCTTAGCCCACTCCACAGGGTAGTACAGAATATACTATAATATGTATATTGTATATATAAAAAAAAATATTTTTGTTATTTAATAGGTAAAATGTGTAATTATTACGTATTGTAATAAATATAAATATTGTATAATAAAAAAATAAAAAACTGTAGGTATAAGTATAAATGTATAATATACGCCATATACCGTATATATGGTGTACGAGTATAAATATATATTTTTATGTGTGTGCTATAACCGTATCATTTGGTAATTTTTTCTATAACATATAGTAATTAATTGTTAGGCATACGAGTACGAAAATAAAAAAATTGTAAAACACTACCCATCTATTTCGTTTCACTCGGATTCTAAAAAAATTTCGGGGGGGGGCCCCATGGACCCCCCTACGTCCCTGTACTGAAATATAAATATTCTGAATATATAGGCATATCATTTAATTGAAATTATCATTTTATACACGACATTACATTATTATTATTATTTATTATTTATTTTTTTTCCCCCGTGAGTACCTACGCAAAACGTTCGATTCCACTACTGTTTTCCGCGCGCGATGAACGCACTGTAGTACACCGGCAGATGTCGCTGTGCCGGGCACCGTCTCTTACCGATATCGAATATTGTACGAGCCGCGGCGACCGTGGACGGGAGAAAACAGGTCTGGCAATCGATTCGCGATGGCCTCCCGACGTTCGCTGGTCTTTTTTTTCGTACTCCTGGAAATTTACTTATCAGCAGTTTGGCAACATTAAAACGTATTCATTATCGGTCCGCAGTGTGTTTGGGTATTGGGTGTTTCAGTCGCTGCTCAATACACCATTATCTAGTTCGTATTTAAATTAAAAAAAAAAAAAAAAGTCATATTAAGATACTTAATAATAGGTATTTATTTTATTGTTGTTATTTATTATTATTATTATTATTATTATTATTGTTATTATTGTAATTAGTGTACACCGATTTGTTTTGGTTTTTTTTTTTTTCTTTCCTTCAAATCTAATTATTACTTGTTCTATCTCTCTTCAGAGAGAGAGACATCCTCGACGTGCACACACGCGCGAGACGACACGATCCGTGCGGACCGCATTCGACGTCAGTCGGTTTGCTTGCAACGTGTGATATACAAACCACTACTGAAGTCACGACACCCGAAAAATGCTCATCAAAGAGTTGTAAGTTGATATTTTGAGTACACACATGACTTTACGTTTTATTTTTGCAACTGTACAAATCGTACTCGTACACATCGTCCGGACGTGCGTACGTGTACTTGGGTTGTTTTCTTTTGCCAGCATTCGTCAAATGGGACGCGAGTACCTACCTATCGGTTATTTTTTTATACACCATCGAGTAGTATAATTTTAATATTTTATTGTGCATGACGGTATATGATAATTGCTGACCAGACGGGGGTCAGTAATTTTTGTCAATCGAGTAACTACCCTTTCTTTGTGGGGCGTTAGTATATATGAGTGACGACTCCACCGAATGTGGAGATTTTTACAAAATTTAATAAAACAAAACAAAAAAAATGAATACCTAGATACTAATAATAATATTGACAAATTTTCAAATTTTATTGTACCTATTGTTTGATTCAGAAAAGATTATCTCTAAAATACTATTGTAAAACAGAACTACAGATTTTAAACAATTTGTTCTTGATATTTAATGTTCTGAGATTATAAAATTATTTTTATGCGCTAGAAATCATGATACATTTTTAGTCCATTAGGTGTACCTATAAATAATTTTAAATTATTAGTCTTTTATACATTATCAAAACACAATAGGTATGCATAAAGAAATAATGCTGACATTATTTTACACATTATTGTTAAATTTCCATTTGTTTATAAAAATTACTACTAATATCAGGTATCCATATTACCCATATTAATTATTTCACTACTTACCTGCCTAATTGGTTAAGTAGTAATTAATAACAATCTAGGTAATATAAATTGGTGTAATTCACATGTTCAAAGCTAATTAGTTTCCAGTAAATACCTGCCTATGTAATTTTTAAAATATGTACCTATGTGTAGTTAATCTTAAACGTTTTTTCAAATGATTCTGTAAAGTTATTTAGTAAACAATACCTATCTATATATTATAATATATATGTATTAACATAATATTGGTACAAATAAATTAACATATTTAAAATATATATATAATACAATATTATATTTAGATGTATATTGTATATACCATATTAATATTGAAAAATAAATTTATTTGTTTCAGTCGTGTGGTGCTACCTTTGACAGTTGAAGAGGTTTGTATTTGTGTACATTTTTTACAAAAAAATTTTCTATTTTAACAAATTTAAATCATAATATATCATTCAAAATTATGTATAAACCTACGTATATCTATTAACATTTTAAAATTATATATATATATACACATACATACATACATAAAAAGTTAACAAAAGTATAAAAGTGTCTAAAAAGTTTAAAAATATTTTATAGTGCATAGGTATTCCTTATGTAACTTAGGTGATATGCAATGGATAGAGCCATAACCTATCTCAACAGTATACATGTTTACGGTCATTACAGCGTAGGATCACCTACTGATATATTAGATGAGTATTATCTGTATATGCTTTAGCCACCAAATTAAATGATTATCAATAAATGACAACGGTCAATAACTAATAGCCTAGCCTATAGGCATTAATTGCAATGTGTTGTACATGTGCATACAAAATATGTTGGGTATCTCAAAGATGAAATATTGCTAATGATGATAACAAACAAGTATACTGTTAAGATAGTTTACTATCCACATCTAAAATTGTCTTCGCTATCCATTGCATATTATTTAAGGTATGTATTTGCTGTGTAATAGGTATTAATAATACTTTTTATATGTATATGCATATTTAATGTATAATTTAATTTTTAGTTATGTATTAATTATTTTTCACTATTATTTTTGATAGTATGTTATTGTTTTCAGTATCAAATTGCTCAACTGTACTCTGTAGCTGAAGCCAGCAAAAATGAAACTGGTGGTGGCGAAGGTATTGAAGTGTTAAAGAATGAACCATTTACCAATTACCCTCTTTTGGGTGGAAAATATTCAGAAGGACAGTATACTTATAAAGTTTATCACTTGGCCAGGTAATTAATACATATATTATATTTTAATGAGATATTTAGTGATTATACATTATAAATTATACTATTTAAGGTGGGACGACTAAAAAATATTATCCTATATACTATTATACTAGGAATTTAGGATATATGTGGACTTTTTATTACCACATTAAATTATGGTTTGAATTATGAATTATAATTATAAATTCAAATACATATTTTAATGAAAAAATAAAGATCATTGTAAAAATGTAATGCGTAGGTAAAATAAAATGTATGTTATAAATTGTATGATTTATTATTGTTTAGGTAGTCAAAAACTGGTTTATATATCAAATCTGACCCATTGATATTGTAGAATATTATTGTTCATTGTATTTCCCATTATATACTAGTAGATATATATGTGTATAAAATAAAATAAAATGTATGGATAAACTACAAATTAGAGCTTATTACAGAAGTACAATCAACTAAATTATAATAAATAATAGAAATTTTTTTTAGGTATAGGTGAATATTTGTACTCAAGTACCGATATTGGTTTTTTTCCATGTTTAATAAAAAAAAAATATATATATTTCTTTATGCTATCTAACTAATTATTTTTATTAGAATATTTACATTGAAATTTGAAATTCCTTAAAATTTAATATAGGATAAAAATGTTCAAATTCTCTACATTAGCTACTATTAATACTAATATCAGGACAATATTATATGGGCCACCATCCTGTATACTTACATAATATGTAATTGTTATATTATAATTCAATTTATGGGGTATATTTATTTTAATACAATTTTATTATAGAAATATATATAAATAATATTTACGGGTCAGCTGTGGTTGAGTGGGTAGAATGCATGTTTCGGCACACGATTCCTGAAGGTACCCAATGAAATTTTTCGCATTGGTGGTGTCAGGTTTTTAGTGTAAGCCATAATTAACCATTTCGTCTATATTTGGCTTTCCAAGAACCATATTTGACTCCCTAACATGTTAAGTTTGGAATAAAAAGAATTTAAAACTTGCATTTTTAACATTATAGAAATATACTATTCATAATATTATATAGGGTAGTATATTTATAATTGAAATATTTACCTACTTTAATATTCTATATAAATGATTAACTTAACAGAAAAGTACAACCTTGTGTAAATATAAAAATGCCTAAGCTAGTTTTTGAATATTTTCAAAAATGAAACAAGTTATACAGCTGGTTTTATAGCTTAATATATTAAGCTTGTATTTAACATTGGATGCAATATGACATTGGATGACATGTTTTTGAAGGCCATTAAACTAGTATTGAGTCAAACATTATTATGCTATTTCACGTTATTTCAGCCTTGGTGTATTATAAATGTTTCTACTGCTTATGAACAATGTTTTAAAATTGTATTAACAAAATTAATTTTAGTAATAAACATCAAAAAATAGTAGGCTTAATTAAAAATAAATCTAAAATATGTATGATAAAATTTAGTATGTGATGGAACCTAAACCGACCTACATAAAATATAATGAATTACATAGAAAGTATTCACATTTATCTTAACAATTATATTATAAAAATCATGAAAATTGTATCTAGAAATATTCTATTTAAAATAATTATTCTAACTTAGACATTGCTATTTCATTATTTTTATTTTCTTTGTTTTTTTTTTTCCAAATATTACAATATATTTAAACTAAATTATATAAGTAAAAATAAAAAAACAATAAGTATCTATATTTGTACATTTAAAATATTGAAACTTATTATCCTAGTTTGATACTATGATTAATCTTTTATTAGAACTAATATTAATTATATTAAAAATCCCCAATTACATACAGGCAGGTACCTACTAGTATTCTTTTAAATACAAAATTTAGGACCTTGACCTACCTATTTATCATGATTTTTATTTAAACCTTAAAATATATTTCTAATTCAACCTATTATGTAATGCATTTCATTTTTGTTAAAAATTAAAATATAATGCCTATAACTTGTTAAATTTGTAACAATATGAAATAAATACATAATTCCTAATATGAATTTTATAAATAAGTTCTTTTTAGTTTTTTATATTAAAAATCTTGAAAAAAATAGTAAGTATTAAATCTCGTTCACACCTTTGTAACATATAACTGCAAGAAACCCATACATTTTTCTCAGATTAAAACAATTTGACAATCCAATCAATGTTTGTATTTTTACGAACATCAAACAATGTTATATGACCAAGATACATATTGGAAATCTTAGTTCGTGAACATGTTAGAATTACAATTTGTCATTCGATTACAACAATGTGGACGAAGCTTTAAAAAAATAATATAAGTATGCAAGGAGACTAACTGATGGGGCACGTACCTCTATTGCATATGTCTTGTTAAATGGTTTAGTCAATTATTTAGTTTATAAAATATCAAATAATTTGAGTTTCACATGAACTTTTAATTTTATATTTTTTTAATCACAATAAATTAGTTTTAAAATTAATTAAACTTTGATTTTTTTAATTTTATTTACAGTTCCAATAATATTTATATGTACAACATCCAAATTAGTTAAATAATAATTATAAATGTAATTATTGTTAATTATGAAGAATTTGTAATTTAGTATATTATTGTTTTGCTATAAAATTATATTCTTATAATCTAACCATATAGTTTTGTGCAGATAATACCAATTAATTATATACCTAACAGGTTTGAAAGAAGGTCATTTTCCACAAATATAATATTATTGATATTAGCTATAAAAAACTTTTTCTTCCTGGTTTCTTAGTTTTCAATTAAATTGTTTAAATTTTTAATACCCATCAAAAGTAATGAATATTAATTTGATCTTATTTTAAATTATAATACTATACTATACAAGTGTTTACAGTAAAAGGTAAAATTAAATATTTCACTTGTGTTCATCTAGTTAGGATATCTTTTAACGAGAACTGAGTATTTTAACATGAAAATTATAAAGAATATTTTATCTCGGTATATTAAATGTAAAAAATATTTCATTTAAAAGTTCATTATAAGAATAACATATGTCATTTATTAAATTGAAAATTTAAACTTACAAATAATATTATTAACATTAATGAAAATTAAACAAAATAACTACATTCTTATTTGTCAAATTACCTACCTATATATAACAAATTATAAACAAGATGACAAAGAAAAATTGCTGCCATATGATTTCTCATAATGTTAATTTTATATAAGTTTATATACTTTTTTTAGAGGAAAATTTAATGGATAAATGATGTATTAATTATTAATATAAATACATATAAGAATAGCTAAATAGACTATTTATTTTAATTAGGTACCTATATCAGTATATTTAATTAAATTCATATTTTTCATAAAATAAAAAAATAATTATATAGGAATTATTTTTACATGATAATAATATAGTATAAATATTTTATTTATTTATTTTATTGTGTTTAAAAAAATTAATATTTTGGAGTTTTAAAATTTCCATTTATAAAATAACTAATGTATAATTTTGAATATAAAAGAGAAAAAAGTTTATTGTTATAGTGTGAACCTGATTTTTAATAAATATTATGGTAACAAGAATAAAAAATGCTACTGACTCATGATTATTTTCACATTACATTTAAAATATAATTAAATATTGTTAAATTTTCATTTTTCTTAAAATTTCGTAAAAATTGCCTAAACAAAACTCCTTAAAAATCAGGCTTGTAGTGTCCTCTTAAGGAGGTACAGAAATTCTAAAGTTACTAGTTTGGTACGCACGAAGAATCACTAAGATGGAAATAATTGAAATTTAACATGTATTTTTAAATATATTTAGATAGGTAGCTGTGAATATGTGATTAAATTGCTATTGGCTGGATTATTTTTGGTATATGTTTATTTTTGGAGTAATGTGATTTTTAATGCAAAATTTTTTTTTGTATTTCAATTTTAATATTACTTGATTCCTTGAGAAAGTAAAATGCTTGTCTCATAAGTCAAAACACTAAGTTTATAATAGGTAATTAAAATAACTATATTAGGAAACAATTTAGTAAAAATAAATTGATGTCTAAGTCTCTTTCTCTCAATCAACTTAATGGAACATGTTAAATCTATTATTAGGTTATGATGTAATAACTCCATAATAACTTGGCTCATTGGCTTCCTTGCAGCTACCCATGGCTGTATATTCTGTTACTTAAATTGTATATTAATAATTATAGTATAAGTAAATGGAAGAGAAAAAAAATCTATTGATTGAGCCATAAAGGAGAAATAATTCCTTTATGGCTCTATCCCATAACTATGGTCATTATTAAGGCACAAACTTTAATGCTCTAAAAAATAAGATAAATGTTCTAAAAAAATATGATGTAATGCCTTAAAAAAATGCCTCATTGCCTTTATAATGTTTAAAACTGTATTTAAATTCAACAAAAAAAACGATTCTGAGCAGTTTTGTATAATATTATTGAAAAAAATATAATTTACAATTGATTATTTGACGTAATTGCGTATTTATACTGTATCGTACATAACATTATCGAGTTTATAATATATCTAGCTATATTATCGATATCGGGAATATTATTGATATTATTGAAACTTTGAGAATTACTAAAAATGACTAATTTATGAAACAAGATAAATATTTTAAATTTTTTAACATATATTTTTAAAACTTTATTTTATTCTAAATTGTATAATATGAAATATTTATTTATTCATACTCCAAGCATACTTAAAAAATATATATAATGAATCCCATAAGAATAGAAAAATGTTTAAAAATATGCTTTACAAACTCAAAATGTTAAAAAAATTCAAAATAAATGTTTCATTTTTAAATTATCTGATATATGAATCGAATTTTGTATTTGGAAAGCATTTCCCTAGACCACCCACTAAAAAATATATTTTGCATTAAAATCCACATCTTAGTCATTGTTAACTCTAAGAGCAGTACTACAGAAAAAAGAAATATAAGGATTTCCCAGAACCATTGGCTGTATAACCTCCTAGTTTTAGAATAATGTATTGCCTTCGAAAACTTGATGGTATATACATGAATAATAAGAAAATATGTAAATGTTATCTGTGGCACCTGTATGTCAGTTAATGTATTAACATCAAAAGAATTTTCAATTTTATTAAATACTTAATGTATAATAAAATTTTGTTAGTATTCTGTAGTTTTATTAACAATATAATATATATTATATTACAGCAAAGTACCTGGAATGATAAAATTTTTAGCACCTAAAGGAGCATTAGAAGTCCACGAAGAAGCATGGAATGCTTACCCTTACTGCCGAACCGTTATTACAGTAAGCTACTAACTAATTTAAATGTAGTTAACATTCATTATATTTTAATTAATTTATCTACAAATTTTAAATAATAGATAATTAAAATAAATTTTTGTAAATTAAATTAAAAAAACACAATTTTAAAATTATAAAATGATTTCAAACCTCTTAGAATTTGAGATACATATTTTAGTATATATTTATATAAATTTGTTTTAACAATTTATTATATTTATACTTTCAATTATTTTGATGTTAATATATTTTGTTTAGGTGATTAAAAGTTATTTCAATTTCTTCCACAAACTACTAAAATCATTTTGTTTTAGAATAATTATGGTTATTTATGAAACAGTTGCATTTAGTCCATATTTATTATTATCTAAGTCTTCATTAGTCATTTTGAACAGTTTTGTTGTAATAATATAACTTATAATATAATATTGTGTATAGATATTCATAGTTTATTTTAAAAAAAAATTATTTTTCTCTTTATAACTCGTAGGTATTGATTTTATTAATGTTTTATTGTATATCATTAATGAGTCATCCGTGCCAGCATCTGACAAATAATACATAATGTTTAACTCAAAAGTCTAATATTATTTTTGTAGAACCCAAACTATATGAAAGAAAAATTTATCATAACTATTGAATCGTTTCATTGTGCTGATCGAGGAACTCAAAATAATGTAAGTGATGGAAAAGAGGTTCTTAGGATTAAAGTTATAATCCTTTGAATCTGCAAGAGGATTTTTATTTTATGAATGTACGGATATTTATGTCATTTCTTCATGCTTGAAAACATTGTGGGCCAAAACAACTAATCCATTATAACTCTGTCCATTGTTTTGTATCTAATAATCTAATTAATATGTGTATCATCATTGTATATTAAACCTAATACATATTTTTATAATAATATATTATTATAATTGCTTTTTGTTTGGTGGTGTTGCTTGTACGTACAGAATCCAAATTATATGAAAGAAAATTTCAGTATAGTCATTGAGTCGTATCATATTGCTGATAGAGGTACACAAGAAAACGTAAGTGTGGTGGTTCTTAAAATGTATCGACACAAAATATTTAGTATTTTTATTTTTATAACTTGTATAATGCTTGAACATAAACACCATTTTATTATTTTATTAATTTTAATTTGGATCATGTATTAATAATCTTCTTGCTTGTGCGTTGTCTTTAACCATGTAATGTATTTAATAATGATTTTATGTTGCAAATTATTAATAATATAGTTTTATTTCTACATAATAAACATTATTAATTTTAATTTTAAAAGTATATAATATATTATCATTGATTACAAATTATAATATTATATACCAGAGATTGGCAACTCAAAGTAATTGAAAAGGCAATTTTTTTTTTTAACTTAAATGATTACATGCCAGATCGAAAAATTATTATTTTCTTTAAGAGTACCTACAAATGTTCAATGAAAAACTTGCAATAGCATATTTCACTTTTATCAACTTACAAACTGTTAGAAACACAAAAAAAAAAAAAAACAAATTATAGCTACTAATATTATCTAGTGACCTATGTAAGCCTTTTTTCAATATATTAATTTTTTTAAGATTTATAGTTATTGAAAAAAATTAAAGAAATTGATTTTTTAATAATTCATAGAACATGTAAAAATGCATATATCGAAAATCAGCTATATGGGTCGCTAGATAATTTAGTTTTTTATAATTTATTTTTTATTTCAACTTTGTATAATATTCTCAAGTTGTAAAAATTAAAAATGTATAAACATGTTTTTTTAACAAATATTACACTTAGACAACAATTAAAAATGGTATTGACATAAGACTATTTTTAAATATATTCAAATTGCTTGATTTTCATTTTTCTTAAAATGTCATAAAAATTGGATATATGATGTCCTCGTAATATTATGTAAAACTAATATGAATGTGTTTTTTGCATACTTACCATAAAAATTGATATCCAAGTTTAATATTTAACTTTTATAATTATATTAATAAAATTACTTTATTTAAAGTTACATTATTATTTATAGTACATTTCAGTACAATCTGTTTTATGTACAGTTTTATACTAAATTTTTTGACATTCCAGGACGGATAAAAAGGGATTGCTAGCTGTCAGTTGCCAATCTCTATTATATACTTTAAAATTTAGATTGCTAACTGATCCATATTTCGGTAGCCTGGAAAATTTCTCATTAAATAAAGTGCTTTTAAAAGTATTTAAGTATAGTAGGTAACATTGTAATAGCTAATAGTCAACTTTTACCTCCCAACATACAGTATACACTGTTATACACAACTTACTGTAACACACTACACAACATGGCTATAACTGTGATGTATATGTTGCGCTAATCAAAGGTAGTTGGCTACCAGCGGTTACAAAATTATCTACCATAACAAAGCATTCTACAGCAAGAAAATTTACCAGACCACTGAAATACATTCCATGAGCAACCGTAATATATTATATACAAATAATTTTTTCTACTCATTGCAGTGGTGCACACAAAGATATACAGAGGTGTCAGTTGACACCCTTATAATAAAAAAAATGTGGTGAATGGTATACTAATATTATTCCAATATTGTAGTTTATAAACTATAAGAAACTATTTTAAATGTTATTAAAATAAAATAATTGATTCCAAAATTTTTTATCGTAAAAATGAGTTGACATCCCTTACAAAATATAAGTGTGCATCACTGACTTACCATTCAATATAAATATTAGTAAATTAGATAGTCATCTGTTCCAATTTAAACAATTAGTTGATATATGTGTATATTTTATAACTTTATTTTTTTATTTTTACATTGTGATAACTGATGAGTTTTTATTATTATTTTAAATATTTAACAAAACAGGTACATGAATTACCTCCTGAAAAACTAAAACACCGAGAGGTACAAATGATTGATATTGGTAATGATCCTGTTTCATCTTCAGACTACAAAGAAGATGAAGATCCTAAAAAATTTAAAAGTCAAAAGACTGGGCGAGGTCATCTTTCTGGGAATTGGATAGAAACGGTATAATAAATTTAAATTAATATTAAGAACAATGTTATGTTATTTTAATTTAAATATAAATATAGCTTATACCTAATTAATGTAACAAAAAATCGCATTATCATTAACCCGTTGACTGTGCATTAACATCAATTGGTATCCTACTTGTGCTATAATAACGCACTCGATGACAATATATATAGTGTTCAATACCTATTATTTATTAAATGTGTGTTGCTTATGGTTATTTTATGTTTGGGTTAAGTCATCAAAATAGTAAAAAACTTTAAAATGTTTTTTTTTTTTACACATACAAATTTTTTTCTTTATAATAAAAAATATAAATAAACCTGTTGGTAGTATGCACACTGTAGATAGAGTTCAAAAAAGACTTGCACAGTGAACGTGTTAATATATATATATACGTGTGTGACAAAAAAGAATATGTCAAAAAAAATTACTTTTGAAAACTAAACTACAGTACAACTCATGAAACTATGTGAATGATGTTAACGGGTGGTGACCATGTCTCATCAAAACAGTGATTCAGTTTGTGTCGCTATGCCATCCCGCCCCACCATATACATTCTAAAAAAATTATGACTGTCCGGCAAATGTCTGTGACTAATATCAGAACAATTTACCAACCTCTGCAGAGATAATGCCACTAATGTCATTCACACCATTTTGTGGGCGGCCGTACTTTAATTATATACTCCATCTTATAAATGATTAATTTTTTTTGTCAATGTATTTTATGAAAAAATCGATGGAGATCACTAAAATTTATAATAATTTTCAATACAAATAAATCATGAAAATTGACTAATTCACTTTTGTCCTCACACTGTTCATACATGTAAAAATAAATGCAATTGCCAATATTATGTTGTATAAATGTTATCAAATACCAACATGATGACTTGTAGTAAATATAAAAAATATTATACAATATAATATTGTTAGAATTGCACTTTTCCTTATATTGTAAAATTGTATAAAATAATTTACATTATTATGACCCATTCTTTTAGGCGAGCCCAGTAATGACTTGTTATAAATTAGTATCTGCAGATTTTAAATGGTTTGGGCTCCAAACCCGAGTAGAAAACTTAATTCAAAAGTCAGAACGTCGTCTGTTCACAAACTTCCATAGGTATGTTACTTATCGTTAAAAAATACAAAATAACTTAGCTTATACTAAACTTTTAATATTTGAACAAAAATGAATAATTTTTATAGACAAGTATTTTGTTGGATGGATCGTTGGCATGGGCTTACATTACAAGATATTCGTGAAATCGAAGAAAAAACTAAAGAAGAGTTAGACAAAGTAAGTCTTATAAAATGTAAAACTAATTGAAAATATTATTAATAATAATAAATTTTAATTACAGCAACTACATGAAGGAACTGTTAGAGGAATGAAAGCAGATGATGATTAACAATTTTAAAAGCTGTACAATTCAATCCAAATGCCTAAAATCGTCTTGAAAATTTAAGCCATAATTTATTCTAACACTAATAAAATTGAATAAAACCGGATCTAGTAACTTTTCTCACTTTGTCTATTTTTAACTGAAGTTATACAAATTATATTAAATACTTTATACTAAAAGAATATTCTTACCATGAAAATATTTTAAAATTATCACGTTATTTCTTTGGAAAATTAGGTCTTTTAAATGTACCGTTATACTTACCGACATGTTTTTAATTGATTCTTATTTTTTGATAATTTATTAATTTATAGAAAGCCAGTCATTCCACTTTCTATTTATTTTGTTATCCGTTCTTCCTCTTGTGTTTTACTTAAATATTGGTATATGGATTCACAGTGCCTGTGAGTGTTCATGGTGTTTGTATAAAAGTAATAATAGTCAAAATGGTTTTTAGTTATCAAAATAATGTTCATTGTCTTTAATAAATGTGATTATGTTAAATATGTTGCGAAATTTGAAAAGTAAAATGTAATTAGGTTTTAATTTTGTTGTTACCATGTTTAAAAATACATTAAGTGATACGTGTACACACAATTATAATAGCCATATTGGCTTTAAAAACATGCAATATTATGAGTTAATTCACTACAATGTTTAGAAAAGTTAAAACTTGACAATAATAGTGTTACATTAAATGCATAATTTACTTGAAAATGTATTAATTTATTAAAATAGTAATCGAGGAACATTAGAATAGTGGAATACCTTATTGAAGTACATATTCCAATCATTGTATAGAATATTTACAGAATTTTTCAATTGTACAAACTATGAATTTGTGTGTCTATATTATTATTAATTGACCGTAGCATATAGTCTACTTCTCAGATTCAAAATTAACTCAACAATAGTACACTAGTGTTAAATAATAAACTTAACTAGTTAGGAAAACTTTTTAAATTGTTAATTATTTTATATAGAATATTTATCAAAATGTAATACATTTCAACACATTATTTATTTCACAAGTATTATGAGAATGTATTACAAATAAAGTTCAGTTGTATATTGTATAACTTTTTGTAATAGATACTTTGTTGTAATGTTGTCATTAAGTTGCATTTATGTCTTCATACTCACGATTTTGATAGATGTGAAGTTTACATGTTATACTTTTTTTCTTTTGAAAAAACCATCAATCTTATAATATTGTAAATAGCCATTAAAGAAATGTGAGTTGCTTCTGACATATTTTATTAATAATAAATTTGAAAAAAAAAATATAATTCTACAACTAAAATGTAGCTTATATTATTATAATAATTATATTAAACACTGTTGTTGTTCATTTTAAAGTCTAAATTTGTTCACATTTCTGTTTAAATAGATCTTGATAAATTATACTAAAAAATATTAACTTGAAAGTTTTCAATTACAAAACACACATGATCATAAGTCTATTATCCTTTTATATTATACTTATATACATTAATAACATTGGATATAAATTCATTAAAATATTTTACATTCTTTATATTATAGGTACATATTATATACGTTTTAGTAATGTTTTAAAACTACGAAATAAGATTGTATTTGTCCAAGTCATTATAATAACATATATATATATATTGTATATTTATGTGGTGTACTGTAGTACTGGAATGGTAACGAGTACATGTATAAAATTATTAGTTTAATTTGTTGTTTACTATTTATAATTTAAACTGCTTCTGTATTAATTGAATATTTTTCGAGCTAAAAGAATGAACTATAATATATTATAATTTATATTATATTACTATTAAATACATTACGTTTGTAATAAGTGCATTGTGCGATGCTATTTGTTAATAGATATCTCGTTACAGTATTATAGGCAATAAATATTGGTTATTTGAATATTATAATCCTGGTGTTAGTGTTAAAAACAAAATTGTTTACCTACCTATAGCAGAAATATGAACACATTTTTAATGACTTTTAAATTGCCTATGTGGAGTTGATCTCCACGTATTGATTGCAAACTAAATTTCATATGAATGTAATATATTACCTACATAGTGCCCAAACATGATTTATATGTACCTAACGGTGTAACATGTCGCAACTATAGGCCATCTGATTTCATGTTTATATTATTTACCTATATAATAATATACGAATACAACAGCAATACTGGTATACCTACTCAAATATTCATATTTATATTATAGTAGATAATAAATTATTTGAATTGTTGTATGTATTTGGCGGTGAATCGGAAGAATTCTCCAGATTTCATATTATACAGTCGTAATGATAATATTTAACTAAAAAGCAAGCACGTCTACATTTTGAGAATAGCAGCCCTTAAAATATTCTGATTTTCGTACTACACGTTTAATCCATTTTTTTCTTTGAATGACCTTTTTTTATTTTTGTCATCAACATTATAATATACTTATATAAAAATGTAGAATTGCCTAATTTCATTAACAACGTTTGCTAATTTCGTAGGCACCTACTACACATTGAACCTGCACAAAGTGTGTCGTACTATAAGTACAGATAATTTTGGGGGCTGGAGAATACGTATACGCATACATATATATGGTAGATTATCATATATTTTACCAATTTTGAAATAAATCCGACGACAAGTTGTATGCATTTATAGTGACGAATCAGCCGATGTGAGTGTTACGTAGGTATTCCTATAAAAGGCTAATCATCTGCGACGAGTAACCGAAAACTTTTTCGGTAAGTACCTATATGTCGAGTGGGAGAAAAAAAAATCAAATTTCAACATTTTATAAAAATGAATGAAAAGCGGTCGTTTTGATATTTTACACATGTCATTATATTTTTATACCTACCTGTATATTATATAGTAAATAATTAATTCCTAATGTTCCATGTATTTTGAGTTTGTGGTATTATCATCGCATTTTCTAGTTTATGAAAATTGTCAGTATAATTTTCCTTTATGCTTAAGGAAACTACAGCGAAAATCGAAAAAATAATTTCCATAAAATGCCTACCTACCAAAACTAGAATGAATGTATATAGGTACCATTACCTGGTAATTACCAGTAATTTATAATCAATGGTACCTATTAGAAAGCTCTTTACTCAAAAACTCCTTTTAAACTACCACTTAAAAACGTGTATAGGTAACTTCGGTGATCCACCTAAAAAATTATATTCCCACCTATTAGTTAACTTATTCAAAATATTTAGAAATTAGGTAATTTTTCCATTCCAAAAATGATTTTGTCAATTCGTTTTTTTTTATAAAAATATTTTCAAGTTGTTATAAATGAGAAATGTAAAAGTAATATTTTCTCAATAAAATGTTATTAATTTATATAAAACATTTTTCAACTTTTAAATTTTCATTTTTCTTGAAATTTTCTAAAAATTTCCTACATAGAACCCCGTTAAAAATGACTGCACTGAAATCTATTCTTAAGCTTTTCCACTTGTTTCCCGTTTTAGAAAGTGTTTTTTCTTCAATAATTAGAAAAAATACGTCTCTAAATTTTTTGACCACATATGGAAAAAATTCTAGCTATATTACAGTTATATATAGGTGCCTGAATCGGACCAACCAATATATTTATGACTCCATCACTGATTGTAATAAATAATGATTTATTAAACCTACTCATCGTGGTCAAGAGGAAAAACTCGAGGGATGGAGGTGTACCATACCCCCTCCAAAGTTCACTCTGTCGGGCAAAATCGAATTTAGTCGTAGGTACCTATGCTAAACGGGCCAAATCGGTTATTTTATTAAATATTTTTCAAAACAAATGTGAAATAGAGCTTATGCAGTGATGTACTGTACCTATAATTAAGTACATTGCACATTTATCGTTTATATATAACTGGTAAGTGGTAACAGGGCCGTCTCGAAGGGGGGGGGGTGTCTCCCCCCAAATTCAAAAAATTCAGTCGGCAAATAGTACAGTGGCGTCATTTGGTGGGTGGCAGGGTGGGCATTTGCCCCCCACCCCCTTGTTGACAGCGGGCCGGTGTCCGGCTATTTATGCCGACATGATTCGTGCTAAAAGTACCTAAATAATTATAGCGTATGCCGAATAGTAATAAGTAATAACTAATATCACGGCATACGGTGGATGTACTTGTAAAATAAATAATAATATTAAAATTGATCTATAGATGCTACCAATAGTATGGTTAAAACTTATAATAGGAACCTATTATATATATATAATAATATTATAATATATAATATATTATAATATAATTATAATATATTATTTATGGTCTAGATTACCATGACGAAATATACAGGCATGTTGGCAAGATGACCAAAATACACTATCACAGAGCATTATATTCCAGGTGACGTCACGTTCCCGCCATTTTTTGAATTATCAACAGTTTGTAATAATTAATACATATTATTATTTTTAGCTCATTCAAAAATACGCATTTGCATGATATGAAAGTATTAGGTAAATCTAAGTTATTTTTGATTTACATTACATCGACAAGTACTCTAATTAACAAAAATATTCACCTGTACATTAGAATTTATAAATACATAGGAACTAAATTTAAATACTTAGTAAGAATAGTTAAGATATAAACTTTTATTTTTGATCTGATAACATAGTATGCAATTTAATCTTTATAAATGTATAAGATTATTTATTATTATATGCATTTATGTTATTTATAAATTATATGAAATAAATATTGATCAAGTTCATATTGTGTCATTTTTTTTTTTTTGTTAACTTAGTCCTAGTTGTTTCTTCTTTCCTATATTACACATATTTAAAAACGAATTCACCAAGTTATAATGCCTAATAATTGTGCTGTGTTTGGCTGCAAAAGCCACATAAATTCAGCAGGTGTAGATATCAGGTATCACAGATTTCCAAAATCACACCTTTTACAAACTCAATGGATTGAGTT